>JASIRB010004034.1:0-155584 GCA_030323885.1 Branchipolynoe longqiensis | reverse complement strand
TTATTGTAACAATGATGATAATAATTATGATTATAATAGTAAAATTATAAAAAAATTAAAATTAAAATGACCTCCCCCTCCCCAGTTTTGTATGTTGAATCACTGTGACTTCTTGGTCTTGCCTTCGGCTTCTTGAATTTGGTCCAAGGGCCCGGTGCCTTCATAGGAGCTGGGGAACTTGTATGAGCCGCCAAGCCGGTCCCATATGGTGAAGTACTGGCCGTAGTTGTAGTTGTTGAACAAGTGGTGGTCCGTGTGGTGCGCGCAGCCGTTAATGATGGGCTGCAGCAACTTGGGAACCCGGAAGTCACCTTGGCAACCAAACATAGTTCAAAGTCAGTGTTAGTCTTTGGAAGTCACCTTGGCAACCAAACATAGTTCAAAGTCAGTGTTATCCTTTTGAATTCAAATTGGCAATGAAAGATAGCATTAGCCTTTGGTACCCAGTATTCAAGTTGGCAATGAACGATAGTTCAAAGTTAGTGTTAGCCTATGGCACCTGGAATTCAAGTTGGCAACGAAAGGTAGTTTAAAGGTAGTAATAGCCTTTGTATTCAGAATTCACCTTGGCAATGGCAGATAGTTCAAAACATTAACCTTCAGCAGCCAGAATTCAACTTTTAATTCTTTTAAATGTTGTTATTGACAAGGTATTTACTCTGCCCATAACGTATAAGCTCCCGTCAGGGTGCTTGTTTTCAACGCTGGACAGCTGTGGTGCTGTCTTGATCTGTTCCTTTGCCCAGGAGTGTTTTACCTGTTGTAAAATATTTGGGAATTTTCGGGTGGATTATATTTCATGCTCTGAAGACAAGGACCTGCCGGGTACAGGCCAGGTCACCTGACTGGTACCTGGTTGTATTGGTACTCTGCAGGCAAGGGCCTGCCGGGTACAGGCTGGGTCACCTGGCTGCATTGATACTCTGCAGCCAAGGGCCTGCTGGGTACAGGCTGGGTCACCTGACTGGTACCTGGATTTTAATCTATAAATAAGGGTGCATGGCAAGTGCACGCTCTCTCTCACCACCGCCACCAGCCAGCCCAGACTATGTGCATGTGCCTGTAGCAAACTTTAGTTTTGGGATTAAACCATGTGAGTACAATATTGTGTTTTTCTTGTGTGATATTTTAGTTACTGAGCCCAACAAGTGATTTTGGAAGTAGATAGTTGGTATATCTAAAGGATATGTGTAGAAATTCTCTGACAACTATGTCAATTTAATCTAACAGCATAGACTTTAATACCATCAAATTTCTGAGATAAACAAACTTTTCACTGTGTCTGCTCACGTCAGCCTTCTGCAAATTTGGTTGTTAGTAATAGCCTATGTTATTTTTTTTTGTAATTTTCCTCTTTTTTTTTGTGTAGTCTGAGTATGATATTTGGCAACAAAAGATAGTTCAAAGCTAGTGCTAGTGCTAGTACCTGAAATTCAGCTTGGCAATGAAAGGTATTTCACAGTTAGTGTTAGCCTTCGGAACACAGAATTCAACTTGGCAATGAAAGGTAGTATTCAGAATTCAACTTGGCAACAAAACATAGTTCAAAGGTAGTATTAACCTTCATTGCCCAGAATTCAACTTGGCAATGAAAGGTAGTTCAAAGTTAATATCAGTCTTCAGCACCCGGAATTCAACTGTTAGCTTTCAACACCCAGGATTCAACTTGTCAATGAGAGGTAGTTCACTTTATTAGACGTTGACACCCGTAATTCAACTTGGCAATCAAAGATAGTTCAAAGTACATTGTATTAGCCTTCGACACCTGTAATTCAACTTGGCAACCAAAGATAGTTCAAAGTACATTGTATTAGCCTTCAACACCCCATAATACAACTTGGGAACAAAAGATAGATCAAAGTACATTGTATTAGCCTTTGGCTCCTGTAATTCGACTTGGGAACAAAAGATAGTTCAAAGTACATTGTATTAGCCTTCGACACCCATAATTCAACTTGGGAACAAAAGATAGTTCAGAGTATACTGTATTAGCTTTTGACACCTATAATTCAACTTGGCAATGAAAAGTAGTTCAAAGTTAGTATTAGCCTTCGCGGCACCTGGAATTCAACTTGGCAAGGAAAGGTAGTTCAGAGTTAATATATAAAACCTGGAATTCAAAATTGCAACAAAAGATAATTCAAAGTCAATATTAAACTTCAAAAACTAGAATTCAACTTGGCAACAAAAGAATTCAAAGTCAATATTAAACTTTGGAATTGCGACTTTACCTCCCTAATGAAAGAAAAGTTAATAATTACCCTTCAGAACATGCAAGTCACCATAGCAACAAAAGACTTGCTGTTCAAAGTCAATATCAGCCTTTGGAACCCAGAAGTTACTATGATAAGAAAAGATAATTTCAAGTCAATATCAATCTTTGGAACCCAGAAGTCCTATTGGCGATGAAACATATTTCATAGTATTAGTAGTAAAGAAATATATATCAGAAACTGTGTACAACTTGAGGTAGTCTACTTGAAATGCATATTTCAAAGAAACCCATTATTGGGGTGTCAATATTGTGTCAATGATGTGGGAGATATTTTAGATCAAAAGTGGGGGGGGGGGAAGAAAAATGTAATCGAAAAATTAAATTGATGTAGGCCTACCTCATATCACAGATTCTTCATTTATGCTCATATTCTTTATTTATTGCATCCTGTCTATTTTAATTACACTCTATAAATCATGTAAAAACTTTGTGTAAATATCTGTAAACATTCACAGCCGAAAGACCAGTGCTACGACACTGAGAAATGATATATGAAGAAAATTCATTTACAACAACAAAAAAACTATTAAAAAACATATTTTATGTGGCTAACACCTTTACACACACATAGACACACACTTCCTCTCCCAACAGGCAGCACTATAAAGTCACCATGAGTGCGCATTGTCACAAGTCGACAGCTATGGCCATATTCATGGCGAGCTACCCATCCTGATATGACCATAGATGTTGCTAGGATGTAAAACCCCCAACAAACAAACATCTAAAGGCAACTTTCCGCCAACCAATCAGATTGGTGTAAGATGACCATTTAGACGTGAAGCAGCCTTTACCCAATCAGATTGGTGTAAGATGACCGTTAACATGTGGAGCAGCCCAAACCCAATCAGATTGGAGTAAAATGACCTTTAACACATGGAACAGCCCTTACCCAATCAGACTGGTGTAAGATGGCCTTTAACACACGGAGCAGCCCTTACCCAATCAGAGTGGTGTAAGATGACCCTTAACACACGGAGCAGCCCTTTCGCAATCAGCTTGGTGTAAGATGGCCTCTAACACATGGAACAGCCCTTACCCAATCAGACTGGTGTAAGATGACCTTAAACACATGGAGCAGCCCTTACCAAATCAGACTGGTGTAAGATGACCGTTAACATGCGGAGCAGCCCTTACCCAATCAGACTGGTGTAAGATGACCTTTAACATGCGGAGCAGCCCTCGCCCAATCAGATTGGTGTAAGATGACCGTTAACATGTGGAGCAGCCCTTACCCAATCAGACTGGTGCAAGATGGCCCTTAACACATGGAACAGCCCGTCCCCAATCAGAATGGTGTAAGATGACCTTTAACACATGGAACAGCCCTCGCCCAATCAGACTGGTGTAAGATGACCGTTAACACATGGAACAGCCCTTACCCAATCAGAATGGTGTAAGATGACCTTTAACATGCGGAGCAGCCCTTACCCAATCAGACTGTTGTAAGATGACCGTTAACACATGGAACAGCCCTTACCCAATCAGACTGGTGTAAGATGACCTTTAACACATGGAGCAGCCCTTACCCAATCAGACTGGTGTAAGATGACCGTTAACATGCGGAGCAGCCCTTACCCAATCAGATTGGTGTAAGATGACCTTTAACACATGGAGCAGCCCTTACCCAATCAGACTGGTGTAAGATGGCCTTTAACACATGGAACAGCCCTTACCCAATCAGATTGGTGTAAGATGGCCTTTAACACATGGAGCAGCCCTTACCCAATCAGACTGGTGTAAGATGACCGTTAACATGCGGAGCAGCCCTTACCCAATCAGACTGTTGTAAGATGACCTTTAACACATGGAACAGCCCTTACCCAATCAGACTGGTGTAAGATGACCGTTAACATGCGGAGCAGCCCTTACCCAATCAGACTGGTGTAAGATGGCCTTTAACACATGGAACAGCCCTTACCCAATCAGATTGGTGTAAGATGGCCTTTAACACATGGAGCAGCCCTTACCCAATCAGATTGGTGTAAGATGGCCTTTAACACATGGAGCAGCCCTTACCCAATCAGATTGGTGTAAGATGGCCTTTAACACAATCAGATTCAGATTGTTGTAAGATGACCGTTAACAGGCGGAGCAGCCCTTACCATCATGAATGGAAACGGTCCAGACATTGACGAATATGTAGAGGATGAGATAGTTGAACTTGTGCATGGGGAACAGGAACACGTAGATGTGGTAGGGCAGAGACTGTGAAACGCCGTCAATCGGATGGAACGCGTGGCTCGCGAATGGTGTTGGCACCTTCCACTTGTGGTGCAGCTGTAACAAGGCACAGGGAGGTACAGACGGGTACACGGAGGTACAGGTCCTGAGAATATTTGAGGTGGAAAGAAAGAAAGGCAGAAAGAAAGAAATAAAGACAGACAGAAATAAAGATAGAAAGAAAGAAAGAAAAAGAGGGAGGGAAGGAGTAAGAAAAGAGAGAGAGAGAGAGAGGGGGGAAGGAAGGAAGAGAGGGGTGAGGGAGAAGGAAGGAAGGAAAGAATGAAAGAATGAAGGAAGGAAAGACAAAAGAAAGAAAGAAAGAAAGAAAGAAAGAAAGAAAGAAAGATGTGGTAGGGCAGAGACTGAAAAGCCATCAATCGGATGGAATGCGTGGCTCGCGAATGGTGTTGGCACCTTCCACTTGTGGTGCAGCTGTAACAAGGCACAGGGAGGTACAGACGGGTACACGGAGGTACAGGTCCTGAGAATATTTGAGGCGGAAAGAAAGAAAGGCAGAAAGACGGAAAGAAAGAAATAAAGACAGACAGAAATAAAGATAGAAAGAAAGAAAGAAAAAGAGGGAGGGAAGGAGTAAGAAAAGAGAGAGAGAGAGAGGGGGGATGGAAGGGAGAGGGAAGGAGGGGTGAGGGAGAGAGAAGGAAGGAAGGAAAGAATGAAGGAAGGAAAGACAAAAGAAAGAAAGAAAGAAAGAAAGATGTGGTAGGGCAGAGACTGAAAAGCCATCAATCGGATGGAACGGGTGGCTCGCGAATGGTGTTGGCACCTTCCACTTGTGGTGCAGCGGTAACAAGGCACAGGGAGGTACAGACGGGTACACGGAGGTACAGGTCCTGAGAATATTTGAGGCGGAAAGAAAGAAAGGCAGAAAGACGGAAAGAAAGAAATAAAGACAGACAGAAATAAAGATAGAAAGAAAGAAAGAAAAAGAGGGAGGGAAGGAGTAAGAAAAGAGAGAGAGAGGGGATGGAAGGGAGAGAGGGAAGGAGGGGTGAGGGAGGGAGAAGGAAGGAAAGATTGAAAGAATGAAGGAAGGAAAGACAGAAATAAAGAAAGAAAGAAGGGGAGAGAGAGACGGAGGGAGAAAGGAATATAATATGTGATATCTTCAATAAATCATTCGCTGGAGGGTCATTCATAAGCTGCTAGAAAACATCTAAGGTCACTCCTCTCCACAAAGGAGGGGACAGACAATCATTAGGTAACTACAGGCCTTTCTCTATCCTACCAGTACCCGGCAAGTTAATGGAGAAGGTAATGCATAGACAAATAACAAATTACCTAAACGAGAACCAAATCCTAAATAACGAACAAACCTGGTTTAGAAAAAATCAATCAACAACTAAAACCATAGTTAAGTTAAGTAATGACATTGCAAGCAATATAAATCAAAAGAACATGTTGGGGGCAGCATTCATAGACTTTAGCAAAGCCTTTGACACGGTGGACCACACCACATTAAAAAATAAATTAACCCGAATGGGGATAAAAGGGAAAACAGGAGAATGGGTAAGTGACTACCTGCTAAACCGGAAACAATGCACTATAGCGAATGGGGCAACATCGGAGGAAGAATACTTATACTACGGAGTACCGCAGGGGTCCATGTTGGGCCCCCTCCTGTTCCTAATTTACATAAATGACCTCAATAATTGGTTAGAAAGAGAACACCTGCTTTTATACGCTGATGACACAGTGGTCTACCTGGCTAGCAAATCACCCAAGGAACTAGAAGCAACCCTAAATAAAACACTATTGAAGTTAAACGAATGGTGCCAAATAAACAAAATAACAATAAATACAAATAAATCAAAAATGGTACCGTTCGGTACCAGGCACACCAAAAACCTAAAGTTAAACTGCCAACTGGGGGAAGGTCAACTCGAGTCAGTAGACAGCTATCGCTATCTAGGAGTGGACCTAGACAGGCACCTAAATTATGACACCTGCATAAAAAATACAAGACAGAAAGCTAATCATAAAATATGGCTACTAGCAAAACTAAGATACTACATGACAGAAAGCATGGCAATAAAAATATACAAAGGTATGATCCTACCCTACTTTGACTATGCTGACGTCATCTACATGGGAGGGAATGCAAACCTGTTAAATAAATTACAAGTGCTACAGAACAGAGCACTAAATGTATGCCTCCAGGTCCACAAAAGATTCCCAACAATGGAACTCCACCTTAAATGCAAAACAAAACTACTAACAAATAGAAGAGAACTATCACAAAAATTCACAAGAAACTGGGAAAATAAGTCAGAAGAAATTAAAGAGAAAATCCCCACCTGCAAAACCAATATAAAAGAAATAACAGACCTCATAAACAGCATAGACACAAACAAAGCAAGTGGGATAGATGGAATCCCCACCAAAATACTTAAGGATGCACTCCAAACCATCCCTGATGCAATGATGGACCTATGCAACATCTCCTTTGACCAGGGAAAATTCATCAAAGCCTGTAGGATGGCAACTGTTACCCCCATCTTCAAAGGTGGTGACAAACAAAACATGGGGAACTGTAGACCAATATCAATTCTGCAAACCCCAGGCAAGCTAATTGAAAAGATTTTCCATAGGCATATAAATGAATACCTAGAAAACAAACAAGATACTGAACAAAAGACAAGGAGGTTTTAGGAAACTGCACTCCACATCAAAAACAATAGCCAAGCTAACAAACGACATACTGGCCTCAATGAACCAAAAACAATTAGTTGGAGCAGCTTTCATTGATTTCAGCAAAGCTTTTGACACGGTAGATCACAATATACTACTGCAAAAGCTAAACCACATGGGCATCCAATCTCTATAAATTGGATAAAATGCTCTATAAATTGGATAAAATGCTACCTAAAAGACAGACAACAAAAAGCTAAAGTAAACAATACACTATCAGACCACCAACCTGTCACGTGTGGTGTACCCCAAGGATAAGTCCTGGGACTGCTACTCTTTATAATCTACATAAATGACCTAGCAAAGTGGCTTGAAACAGAGCACCTCCAGCTGTATGCAGATGACACCGTCATATAGTCATATATGCAGCAGGAAGTACAGAAGAAGTAATAACAAAACTAAACAAGCTCCTACTAAAACTAGATGACTGGTGTGAGTCTAATAAAATAACCATAAATGCAAAAAAATCCAAGACAGTCCTCTTCTCACTTAGAATAATGCCAGAAAGCAACCTGCACTGCAAGCTAGGGAACCAAACACTAGAAAAAGTAAGCCACTATAAATACCTAGGCCTAGAGCTGGACAGCCAGTTAAACTACCACCTATGTATAACAAAAATCATCCAAAAAATAAACTACAAACTATAGTTATTTGCAAAGCTAAGAAACTACATGACCCAAGAAATGTCAATAAAAGTCTTCAAGGGAATGGTGCTCCCCTACTTCGACTATGGGGATGTCATGTACATGGGTGCCAAACAGGAACTGCTAAAAAAACCTGCAAATACTGCAAAACAGGGCCCGAAAGAAATGCCTTAAGGTGGACAAACTACACCCAACCTACGACATCCACAAAAAAACAAGTTAAATTATTAGAGAACAGAAGAATAATATGCCTAAAAACACTGGCATTTGGGTATAGTGGAGAAAAAAGGTACCTAACCCAGCCACAAAGGAACACCAGAGCAAACAATGCACCAATATTAACGCAAACCAGAAGCCACATCAAAGCACATGAAAGAAGTACACTAGAAATGGCTGCCAAAGTCGGGAATGCCCAAACAGTAAAGGAAAGACAAATTCCTGACCTAAAAACATACAAAAAATATCTGTGCAAGGTAAAACCAGGAGACCACCCGTGAACTTTGTGACCAAGCAGGGCATGTGATATGTCATGGCCCACCAGCTGGACAGCTCTTGGGAGGTGCCCAGGCAAAAAAACTAAAAGCAGATACCAAGAAAACCACACACCAAACACATACCAATCATCTATTGCATACAAGCCTATAATATGTAAATAGAGTAGGCTAGTCTAGGGATAAGAGTAGAAGGAAAACAATTGTCAAGAAAAACCAAAAAACTAACATAGATTTACTAACCAGTGTAATATCAATGAAGACAAACGAACCCCACAACGTCCAGTATGCAAGTGGTATATTTCTGTGCACTCCGCGGCCAACACCCCCAGGTCCGTGACGTCACAGCGGCCAACAGCTATACGCACAGTCTCATACATTACAACAAATATCATAAACACCAACTATAAGAAAAAGAAAAAAGCCGAAAACTGCCAAGCAGTGAAAACAAGCCTGATCATCCGGGCTTACATGTTATGGACAGCATAAACACTGCATCCACAACAAACAAAACAAAAAAAACACCTCAAGCTACTTGCACTCCACTACACCACACAACAAGGTCTCACAGTGACTGCTGGTAGAAACACCAGACATACTGGCGCACCAGTGCTAAAAGAGACCATAAGCATTTTTTTTTTTTTTGGTTGGTCCATTAGTTGGTTAAGCAGGGGAAATTTCAGTCATAGACGACTGGTCTTCCTCATTCCACTGCTGGTCGATAGAAAGCCCGAGCCTACACTTTTACCGACCCAAGGGATTTTTAACCTCCCACACCACATAGACATGGTATGAGAGCAACCGGCCTTTGATGATTCTGTAAGTTATACACAGCGGTGGAAATCCAAATTGGCAGAGCTGAGGGCATGGGGAATCGAACCGCCGACCTAGAAAAAAGTCAGACACTCTAACCACTCCGCCACAGAGAACGCATTAATAAAATAGATGAGAGAAGTGTGTTAGTCATGGCCATGCAAGCCTGGAACAAACAACCACCTCCAATCAGAGCAATCAAGAAACTGGAGCTCTATAAACAATTCCTAAAAAAGAACAAATAAAAACCATACACCATCATATGGGCACCAAATAACAGCTGACCGGGCGCAGTCAAGGCAAACTGTGAAAGAGCACACATGCCAAGGACAGGCCACGGAAGAGGGTGCACATCAAACCTATAAATACACAGCCATCTGGAGTCCCGAAGAGTACGGGTGTGTTCTGGAGCACCTGGGTACCAACTAGGGACAGGGCACAGGCGAAAGGAAGGTGGTAAAACCAAAAGTCAGGGACAATGCCGTTAGAACTATGGTTAACAATTTAACACCGCAGCCGATCCACCTGGTCACAGTCCTGAAGAGTACGGATGTGTTCTGGCACATCTAGGCACTAACTAGGGACAGGGCACAAGTGAAAGGAAAGCTGCAAACAAAACAAACAAACAAATTCTGGGAACACATCCTCATCCACAAGCCTATTACCATCTCACTAGATGTACATACTAGGCTATGATATTAGTTATATGATAAGAGGTTATACCCCACACACAAAAAAAAAAAAAAACTAACATAGATACTAACTACTTAAATAAATGCTGGTGGATGTCCTGGATACCAACCCGGAACCCAGGCATACACCATAACATTCCTCACAGCTGTCCAGCGTTGAAAACAAGCACCCTCGCGGGAGCTTACACGCTATGGGCAGAATAAATACTGTATCAATAAAAAAAAATTGTTAAAAGGAAGAGAGAGAAGAGAGAGAGGGAGGGAGGAAGGAAGGAAGGAAAGAAGGAAGAGGAAGGAAGAAAGAAAAAGAAAGAAAGACAATTAAAACTACCACATACCCTTTCTTTTGGGAGGACAAGACTATTACCAGTTGTTCTCATACCATGTCTATGCGGTGTGGGAGGTTAAAAATCTCTTAGGTCGGTAAAAGTGTCAAATAAATATAATAGTGTGATTATATTAGAGCACTTGGCAGTGCGGACCGGCTGACCTTGTGGATGTCCTTGTAAATGAGGCGGTGATGGAGACCGCGGTGGATCCAGTAGATGAAGCAGTCAGTGAAGAGGAGGAAGCTCACGGTGGACGCACCAATCATCCACCAACCTGCCAAGGGGACGAGAGGCGGCAGGTCACCCACGGTTCATTTTTACACGGATAAAACCTGTTTCTTCCGGGAGAGTGGAAAAAAACCCGGATTAACCCTGCTTCCCCCCCAGTTTAATCCGTATTTTCCCACCCTGATTTTCTCGCCCATTTTTTTGGCTTCTTTTTTTTAAACCCTATTCTACACTAGTTAAGTCCATAAATATCTAGGCTACTACATACAAATGAACTGAACTTAGAACTGTTAGGAATAGGTTATTCAACATATAAAACTACACACTATAAAACCGAGACTCATAATGATGAGTTAATCACATGCAGGTGGCCAGATGGGTGTGTGTGTGGGGGGGGGGGGCATAGCACTCCCCTCTGCCTTGAAGCTCCACACTATATATATATTCCCTACTACCAATGATTTGTTTTCCATTTTTTCCCGCTTTAAGTGCATGAAACCAGTTTTTTCCTGGGGTTTTTTTCTTCTCAATTTTGTGTCCTCCTAGTGGAAAAAAACGTCCAGCCCTGAGGTCACTCACCCAAGTAGTCACACATCGCACTCCTTCGGGACCGGACGTGATGGCCGAATCAGTACAGTGCAGGCTTCCCGTGCAGAAAGTCGCGAGTTAGAATCCCAGCCGAGTCAAACCGATGACTTACACAATTGATACTTGTCGCTACCTAGCCTGGCACTCGACATAAATAGGATAGGGAAAGGACGGGTTGGCTCAGTTTCAGGATAATGTGACTGAGTGAGTGGGATATTTGGTCATGGTGCCAGTGGCCTGGTATCCCAGTGGGACAGAGCTATAACGTTGTCATGAGTGCGCACTGTCACGAGTCAGGTCAGTACCCATCCTGGTATGACCTTAGATGTTGCCAAAATGTAAAACTCCAACAAACAAACACTCTTTTGGTGAAGCATGCGCAGTGAGCTGTTACCCACAACACTACTTCTTACCACCGCCATCAGATGGTTGTTTCTTGGGGTTTTATGTCCTGGCAACATCCAAGGTCATTTCAGGACAGGCCTCGACTAGTGCTGCCCTACTGGGATACCAGGCTGCCGGCACCATTTTACAATTTTTGTTTGTTTGGTCCATTAGTTGTTTAAGCAGGGGAAATTTCAGTCATAGACGACTGGTCTTCCTCATTCCACTGCTGGTCGATAGAAAGCCCGAGCCTGCACTTTTACCGACCCAAGGGATTTTTAACCTCCCACACCACATAGACATGGTATGAGAGCAACCGGCCTTTGATGACGCTGTAAGTTATACACAGCGGTGGAAATCCAAATTGCCAGAGCTGGGGGCACGGGGAATCGAACCACCGACCCTCAGATTAGTAGGAGTCTGACCTAGAAAAAAGTCATACTCTCTCACCACTCCGCCACAGAGAACGCCATGAGCCGATTTGTCACTCGGTCACATTATCCTGACACTGAGCCAACCAGTCCTTGCCTTGTCCTAATAATGTCGAGCGCCCAGCTAGAAAGTGACAAATATCAATTTAGTAAGTAATTGGTTTGACTTGACCAGGGTTCAAATCCAATTGTAAAATATTCTGATTTACGGTATCGGGGGGAATGCAAATGTTCTATTACTAAACAGGTGTATGTGACCAAGTCATCATCACCATGCTGTCGGTCACGATGCGACAAAGACTGCTTTCATTACTTGACTGCCGCTTGTGGTTGAAGATTTCATGAAAGCTGCCTGCAAAAGTGTTGAAATGCTGCTGGCTTTTGCAAGTTACCAGCGGCACTCTCTCGGGGAGCAAATAGAGGTTTCACACTGGCAAGAACATGTCAAGACAGGCGGAAAACTATTTGTCCCTGCAGTGGCTGGTCGTGAGATGTTGGGAGTTCCATACATCAACCACCCTTAATGCTGCCACAGTGACATGGTTTTCTGTTTAGGGTTTGCACCCTTAGCCTTAGGTTCTGTCAAGAACGTGTACCACAAGGCAGTGGTTTACACCTATGCAGGGCAGGGGCGTTAAACTCCCTGAGGTATTGCTATACCTGCAATACCTGCATACAAGTGCATGTAGGTATATATATGTAAGTGCTGGTGGTGCCTGAGTGGATGTAAATAGACATAGTGGTTCTGGCAGGGCTGTGTGTAAGGGGCACTCAGGGCCTACCCCCTCCCCCTCTGCTGGGTAGGATCACCACACTCAGGGTCAAGGCAGGTGGTGGCCAGGAAGGCCACACAGCTTGGTGGTGGTGGGCAGACCACTGGTAGCCATGGGGACCAGGAATGCTGGATCCCTATTGGTAGGGCCAAGAATGCTTGTTTCTCATTGTGGGAAAAGGGTGGGGTGATACTCTACAATGAACCCATGTACCATATAAATAGTAAACTAGAGGGCTTGACTCTCTCTCTTCCCTTACACTTTATACTCTTCCTTTCTCTTTGTATGTATTGATTACACTATAGCCTGCCTACACAACCACAGTTTTGAGCTTTAGCCATTCTACAAAACTGGAGACCTAGTCTTTACACCATGATCTACCAAAATGGCAGACGGACGCTCAACTCATTGGCCATCCCGTCCCTGGACCGTAATATAATTGGACATACACAACCCACGTAATTTGTCAGAAAATATTCAAGGATCCAGGTATCTCTGATGGTCTGAAAGGTTTAATTAAAAAGATTAAAGCTGCATAGTCCGGTGTAAACGTAACATTTTCAAAACCAAAACAATTATCTAGATTTGATTCTACAAATCTAACTTAGATACTGGCGCACTTAATAAACAATTTTCGCCAAACAGAAAGGAATACTGAGGCAATTGAATAGAACCTGTTACTGCAGAAGTCAATGGTGTTACTGTTTGAGTTTTGGTGTGCTTCCCAAAATTAATTGTGTATAGTTGCACTTCAAATATCTCAAACGTTAGCCATTTCAAATAAAAGTTACTTCAACATAAAGTAAGGTAGATTATAACGATCAACCAAAATATAAAGTGTTTATTTCAGAAAATGACAGAAACTCAAAACCATCGGGATATGCAACTTGAAATAATTTAATCAGAAAAAAAGTTATGGTCAGCAACTTTTTTGAGACTGGAAACATAACAAAAAATAGAAGATTTTACTACTTTTAGGCCTAACCCATGGCACTCACTAACTCACCGTGTGGACTGTCGCTAATGTTTGAGTAGAGCTGCGAATGACCACGAACCTCAACAAGGAAAAAGATGCTGGTGAGTGAGCCCATGAGGGGCAGCGATTTCATTGTGCACTCAAATTCCTTCCGTATTTGGTTCTGAAATGAAAATTATTCACACATCTTCAATATAGATCTGTGTGTAGTAGTTGTTATATTTGCCCCTGGCAATAAGTCATTAACGTTTTCTTCGTCGCTAAACAAACTTTCCACACAAATCACCTTTAACCCTTCCCACACAAGTCAGCTTTAAGACGTTCCCCAAAAGTCAGCTTTAACCTTTCCCAAACATTTCAGATTTAACCCTTCCCACACAAGTCAGCTTTAACCCTTCCCACACAAGTCACCTTCAGCCCTTCTCACACAAGTCAGCTTTAACCCTTCCCACATGTCAGCTTTAACCCTTCCCACATGTCAGCTTTAACCCTTCCCACATGTCAGTTTTAACCCTTCCCACATGTCAGCTTTAACCCTTCCCAGATGTCAGCTTTAACCCTCCACACACAAGTCAGCTTTAACCCTTCCGACATGTCAGCTTTAACCCTTCCCACATGTCAGCTTTAACCATTCCCACAAGTCAGCTTTAACCCATCCCAGATGTCAGCTTTAACCCTTCCCACACAAGTCACCTTTAACCCTTCCCACACAAGTCACCTTTAACCCTTCCCACACAAGTCACCTTTAACCCTTCCCACACAAGTCACCTTTAACCCTTCCCACACAAGTCACCTTTAACCCTTCCCACACAAGTCAACTTTAACCCTTCCCACACAAGTCACCTTTAACCCTTCCCACACAAGTCACCTTTAACCCTTCCCACACAAGTCAGTGTTAACCATTCATGCAGCCTTAACCGTTCTCACACAGATAAATATTTTAGGTTGATTTATATAATCTAACTTACTCTAGTTTGAAGTAACTTATATTTGACATGGCTAACTTTTGAGATATTTCAACTGCAAACATGTCAAATTAATTTTGGCAAGCACACCAAAACTCGAGGAGAGGCGAGGGGAGGGGAAGAGAGGCAAGGCGAGGAGAGGAGAGGAGAGACGATAGGCTTCTGCAGTAACAGGTTCTATTAAATTGACTCAGTATTCTCTTATATGCAGAAACAAATGTTTAATAAGTGCACCAGTGTCTAAGCTAGATATGTAGAATAAAATCTAGATAATTGCTTTGGTTTTGACAATTTGATGTTTTCAGTGGACTACGCAGCTTTAAATATAGAGAGAGAGAGTGAGAGAGCGAGAGCAAGAAAGTGAAAGCAAGAGGGGGGGAGGGAGGGAGGGAGTGAGAGAGAGAGAGAGAGAGAGAGAAGAGAGAGAGAGAGAGCTATGGGTCCAGGTGTGGCAATATATAGGAAACACAATAAAAATATACATTTTGGTCAAAGGTATTGAATTATATTTATATTGGCAATATAAGCAGTCAAAACTAGGTCTTGAATGCATCCCGTGAGGTGAGGAGGACGGTGCCTGCATTAATGCATCTCGTGAGGAGGATGGTGCCTGCATTAATGCATCTCGTGAGGAGGATGGTGCCTGCATTAATGCATCTCGTGAGGAGGATGGTGCCTGCATTAATGCATCCCATAAGGAGGATGGTGCCTGCATTAATGCATCATATGAGGACAGTGCCTGCATTAATGCATCCCGTGAGGAGGACGGTGCCTGCATTAATGCATCCCATGAGGACGGGACCTGCATTAATGCACCCCATGAGGAGGACGGTGCTTGCATTAATGCATCCTGTGAGGATCTGGTTAAGCACATTGTAGCTCTGGAAAATGTACAACATCACACGACGAGTATGATCCAAAGATTGGGAGTGATGGCATATGAAGATCGCCCGAGGTGACTTAAGTTATCAATAGTGTTATATCGTCGTCTCAGGAGAGATATGATAGAGACTTATAAGATTATTACTAGAGTCTATGACAGTGATGTCACAACGGGTTTGTTCAACCTCAGAATAAACAGTAACACCATAGGCCAGCGGTATAAAATCTTCATGGAGAGGCTCAGATTTGAGGTCAGGAAACACTCATTTTTCTTTCAAGTAACAGATCCATGAAACAGTCTCCCAAAGCAAGAGGTTGAAGCACCAATGGTAGAAGCATTTGAGAGAAGGCTGGATCGACATTGGAGAGGAGACCCACAACTATGACTTCAGGGTGTCGTCCACCTCCACATGTCTGGAAAAGAATAGTTCCCTTTTACCATAATGAGCAGGCATTAGATGCCCAATAGGGCCTAGATCAGCCAGAAGATGATCTGTAAGTAAATATGTAAGTTAATCTGTAAGTTAATGGTGCCTGCATTAATGCATCCCATGAGAACTGTGCCTGCATTAAAACATCCTGGTGCTACCTGAAATGCCTCCTACCTCAAGGATCTGTGGGTGCTTGAGTAACCGCTTGTCGAAGATGAAGAAGTAGAAGAGGGTGGCAGAGACGATGTACAGGATGATGCCACCCAGGTTTGTGACAATGTTCAGCGAGATGAACTGCCGAAGAACACCATCCTCCGCCCACCCAGCTGGGTAAACATAAGGTGTAAAGAATTTCTCATCGCAGAAGTCCAGCACGACATCCATTGCGTTGCCTGCAAAAGAAATTGTCTTAAAGTTGCAGTGTTCTTTTGATGAGATTAAAGTTGCATAGTCTCTTGTACATTTTCTGAGATAAATATATGAGGTTGATCGATATAATCTAACTTACTCTAGTTTGAAGTAACTTTTATTTGACATGGCTAACTTTTGAGATATTTCAACTGCAAACATGTCAAATTAATTTTGACAAGCACACCAAAACTCGAGGAGAGGCAAGGCGAGCCGAGAGGGGAGGAGAGGTGAGACGAGGAAAGGAGAGGAGAGGACAGGAGAGGAGAGGTTGATTGATTGATTGATCGGTGGTTGCTTTACGCCGTGTTGGCAGCATAGGCCATATTCACGGCGAGAAATGTTTGTTTTTTGTTCAAACCATCGCTTCCACATGTAAAAGCAGAGAATCAATTATTCGCCAATAGACACTCATTAAATTAGAAAGCTCACAATCATATATTTGTGGTCAAGGGAAACAAATTCCCATAGAAAAAGAAAAGTTTTACCAATAATTGATAGAATCTATTTAGTAAACTATATGAGGTGGTACAGTCCAGCTGCCCTCAAAAAGGCTAAAATGTTTTCCTGTTTTACCTTAGTAAAAAGGTCATGCATACTGTCTGCAGTGTAGAACCGTTGGCGCAGGGCCAAAAAATCAACGCAAGTTAGTAAAATGTGTTTGAGTGTCAGTGGGGACTGACACCCAATACATTCAGGGGGAGGTTCCCCCTTGAGCAGAAAAGCATGTGTAAGCCACGAGTGGCCAATACGGCAGTGGCTAAGGACCACTTGGTCCCGCCGACTTCCCGCATGAGTCTGTGGTGTCTTTCCCACAGATGGTTCAATTTCTTTAAGTTTAATAATGTTTTCATCCCACTCATGTTGCCATTTGCTCTTGGCGTTCCTTGGCCACCCGAAAGCCCGGGAGGCAGTTTGCCAAAGACGAGTTTCCAGCAAAGGTGTGAGCCAATTCTTCACTTATTTCGTCGAGTAATTTGAGAATGGTGCCGTTGTGTTTCAAGTGCTGGACTACAGAAGAATCACCTCCCCTTCGTTTGATTCTCCTGATCATTGTCCATACTTTGCACTAGAGGAGAGGAGAGGACAGGAGAGGAGAGGCGAGGAAAGGAGAGGAGAGCCGAAAGGAGAGGAGAGGCAAGAGGAGAGGAGAGACCATAGGCTTCTGCAGTAACAGGCTCTATTAAATTGACTCAGTATCTATACAGAAACAAATGTTTAATAAGTGCACCAGTGTCTAAGCTAGATATGTAGAATAAAATCTAGATAATTGCTTTGGTAAATTTTATGTTTTCAGTGGACTACGCAGCTATATATGTATATATCACCCACCCCAAATCAAATACACATCTTTTCCTCAGGTTCACCAATCACACTTACATGGGAGTATCAACCCTATTTATCTTTACATAACATTAACACCAGTGGTCACCAGTCCCCTAGATTGGGGCAACTCCAAAATAATAGGCGTTTCTACATACCTTACTTTGAGAATTACATATTGCATCATCTTTAGTTCAGCAAACTGCCACCAGGGAGAGCAAGGAGGGCTCACCACACACACTCCACCTCCCACCTGGATTGGAAGGTCCTGCAAACACTCACACACACACACAGCCACAGCCTCCATGCATGTGTCACATGTGTGCTAACACTTCCTCAGATACTGGCATCTGTAAATCATACCATAACATGCACACATAACTCAGTTTCTTAACTTAATTATTGTACCCATTCTGAGGCATTCTTCACAGACTATTTGTCTGGGTGAAGAAACCACAGTCCGCAGCAACTGTATATGCTGTCCTTAGTTTCAGCATTTATATCCCTTTATAAATTATATAATACCAACAGACTTCAATTCAGTAATACATGTAAATATACCAATACAGTAATAATTTTCTAGAGTTCTTATCTCCAGTGGTTATATTTGATGTAGAACCTCAGAACAATATGATATTAATTATCACTTCACTTAATATACATAATCTACCATGGTTTCACAACTTGGTTTGAATATTATGCATATGTAGTTACCAACATGATCGAATGAATTAGGTATTATTAGAGAGGTTTTATAGTGGTACTTATATAATTGGAATATTATTATAATGACTTTATAGAAATAACGGGATGATTTAAATATGATTAAAACAGTTTTCTTAATGCTTCACATATGAGTTTCGTGAAAAGGAGATATTTTAGAATTTATTTGAACTATTATTTATTTATGAACCAGACCTAAAAAGTCAGAATATTTCACACCTTGCTGCTTATCGGAAAGAGTAACTATCTTAGTTCGAAGTAACTTTAATCTAAAATGTCTAATGTAGGAGATATTTGAAGTGAAAAACTTGTCAATTTAATGTTGGTGTGCTTGTCAAAACTCTTGACACCACAGGCTTCTGTAGTAACAACTAACATGTGTTAGGATAGTAATGTGTTGCTGCATAGAAGGGTGGTGTTTAATAAGTGTATTTATAGCAACAAAGTAGCAGTCACACGATAGCCAGCGTCCGCCTCCGACCTCCTTACGCCCAAAAGGACACCAACCTCCCAGCGTCCCATTCGATACATTGATTCAAATACATGGTCGGCGCCGGGCGGCACTGTCGCGCCGACCACCCAGTGAGCATGGCATTGCATATTTTTGTGAGGCTAGGTCGGCGTCAGATTGGTGCCACGCCGGCGCCAACTCGCCAACCAGCGGTTCGGTGACCCGCCAACCACTTTTTAATGGCGCCGACCAAACTGGATGCAAGGAGGTTGCAAGTGCAGCACTTGCAACCTCCTTGCGTCCAAAATTTCCAAAATGGACGCCGGGTGGTTGGCATCCTCGCGGTGCAAGCACTTAAGGAAGGTGTAAGGAGGGCGCAATGAGGACGTTTTGACGTCGCGAATCGATCGTAAGCGAATGCAGGCCTCGTGTGACTGGGGTAGTATATACAGAATCTAATTTAACAGATAAGTGCTTTGGTTTCGAAAATGTCCTGCTCTCATTGGACTATGTATTAATAAAATAAACAAACACTCGTTGTAACTAATATCCAAGAAGTCAAAACAGGAAATTGATGTCAGTCACCATAGCAACCGACAAAACGATGTATCGATACCCCACCCAGCCACACTATGTTTAAAAATTATTCTGATACTGAGCAAAACAGCCCTTCTAATTTCTATCCAAGTAATGTCGAGCACCGCCAGTGAGTAGCGACAAGTATCACTTTTGACTTCCAAGAAGTCATACATTTCAATTGATTCCACGACCCCCTGCTCGGGAAGCAGCCACCTTACCCACTAGTCCATCCTGTTCAGGGGAGATACTGTTCATACAGGTGACAGGCAGAGATGGGGGGGGGGGGCGGTGCTACATCAAAGCTTTTGTTATTGTTGTATGTTATACAACAATCACATATTAATTTACTAGTCTAGTATACCTAAACAAATAGCCTAATTATTAGGCTAAGCCTAACAGTAACTTAAGAGTAAAGGCCCTGTCACACTACAACGTAACCGCATGCTCAACGTTTGAAGATTTGCCAGTACGTCGGCATTCGTCAAACTTTCAGCGGCGGGGGATAAAAATGGGCGTACACACAACATACGTAAGGTATGCAGAATGTATCTCTGATGTATTGCTAGCATATGAGAGCGTTCATGTGCCTCGCAAAATGCTCGCATAAGCTCATGTAACGCTGATCAACGTTACATACATTACTCCATCACTAGAAGTATGGCGTAAGTGTTTCACATAGCTGATCTACTGCCGTTTGACATTGGTGTTGTGTTTGAGCAACAATAAAAGAATCATCAATATAGGGAAACATAATGGGTCCTTTCGTAGCCATATGGGAAAAAAACGGCTTAAGCACCTTTGTGAAAATGTGTGGGGCACACGCTAAACCATTTGGCATACAAGTGAACTCATAAAGCTCATCATTCCAATCAAACCTGAAAAACTTCCGATCAGGTTTATAAATGGGCACAGTATAATATGCGTCCCTCAGAAACACTGGCGAGCCACGAGTCTTGCGTTACCAAGTCTCTAGCTGTTTCTAGGGAAAACATCTTAAAATGTTGATACTCGACAATTTCTTTTAATGTTGTTAAGTCCAAAATAAGTCAAATGTCACCATTTGGTTTTGGTCTCGTAAAAATATTCGAGATAAATTCACCAGCAACATGAAGTGCTGGCTCTATAATGCCTCGTTCACTAAATTTAAGTACTTCTTCGTTCAGCGCCTGTCGTTCTGAGAAATCAAACCGGTAGGGAAAGGGTATGGCTTTTTGTACGGGCTGTTCCAAGAGTGGTATCCTAACTCCCTCCACTAGACTAAGGATAGTTAGATTGTCAGTGATGTCATTCCACTGTGAAACGCAATTACCAATGTTACCCTCCATAAACACACTTATAGGGGTCTGCGTCACCAATTATACTTGTTCCCTGGGCGGGGGACCGGTTTCTGTTGGGTGAACTCCCTCTTGAAGGGTCTGTTTCCCTCGTTCCAGCTGAACGACTGCTGTTGTCCCGGTCCCCTGCCCTGGTAGCCGAAGTTTGTGCCGAACCGGCCTCCTCGTTGTCCGGTGCAACGGCTCCGAAAATTTGGCCTGGACTTTTTTAAGCGGGAGGAGTTCACGTCCCCAGACTTTTTCTTGTCCGTTTCCATGTGTTTTGCGCACTTGGTCCGGGTCTACACCTGCTTAAACAGGTACTGCAGTTGGCCGCCAAACATCTTTGTTTTGTCCAGCGGCTTGCCTTTCACAGGCTTGGGGGCCAGGAACAGCGTATATTCTTTGCCATTATTATCCATAACTTTCTTTGACCTGGCTACCTCCTTTTCCCCGTCCGTAATGACCGCCTTAAAGACGTTCTCGAAACACCTGTAGGAAAGGAAGTTACTTGCTACTGTGAGCAGCGCAATTCCCCTATCCATTTCTTCACACAGCGAAGAGAACGCGTTCTCGCTCATCATCCTATTTGCTATAGGCGTGAAGTCAGCGAGCGTGGCAAGAACTGCCTTATGGACAGCATGGAGGACGCCCTCAAACTTCTTGCGGTCCTTACTCATTTTTACATTCCCGTCCATCTCTTTGATGGCGGACTCCGGGATTCCTTTCACCCACGTGTACTTCTTGGCCAACTTTGTGATGACCTCCGCTGGCTTGAAAGTGCTAAAATGGCCTTGGATGGTTTTCCTCATCATCATGGTGGTGTTGATCTCCTTTCGGCGAAGTGTCTTGCACTTCTTCACCACCTTACCACTCAACTTTCCTCGCCCGCTGGGTGTCCGAATCCGAGTCGGTGGAGGTGGAATCAGAAGACGAATCCGACGAAGAAGACCTGCTCCTCTTCCTCCTCCTTGACTTCTTTTTCTTTGACTTCTTCACCAGTGGCTTTTTCTTCCTCTCTCTGGTGAAGTCGTCCCATTCAGACGACTCAACCTTTTTGTGCTTACGTTTTCACACCGGCAGCACCACATCTTCCTATGATTCCTCTACGGAAGAGTCTTGCTGCGAAAATTCCTCCCAATCAGAGTCATCTGACTCTACGATCTGCCTCCTGCTGGCTGCAGGTGGCCTGAAGGGCATCAACTCCTCCATCTTGAGCTGAACCAAGCAGGCGACTTGGTCATCTAGGTCAGCGGGGCCCACCTCCGAGCCCCCACATCTCTATGTTCTGGCGACCTTTGTACCCTCACCGGCGGTGAAGGGTCTTCGTCTTTGCTCTCCTGAGGCGGTGCATCAACCTTACCCCGCTTCGTAGCCATAGCTAAGAGTCTGTAAGAAACCAAAAACCACACAGTTAGGAATCTTTCATGGTGAACTTGACACTGGCAAACAATCGATGATTAAGCCAAACATGTCTAATGGTGTTAAATCCGTATTTAAACCGTCTTTAATACAGGCGTGTGATTACATTTGTCAGTCATAGGTAAATGGTATGGTTAGCCAACCGAAAACAAACGAGGGGTAGGGACCCGTGTAGTGGTAGCCTTCCACACTCTCTGTCCAATAAACTTCTCCCACCTGTGGCCTTTTGCGGCCAACAATTTGGAGAAAATACTACGGAATTCAGAGGTACGCCTAAAACAATTGGGGAATCTCAAGGAAACCCAGGAATAAATCCTAACAATGTAAGTGGCTCCTGCCAAACATCTTTCCGTTTGGCAACGGGCAGCATTACAAAGAACAATGGCGGCATTGTTCTAACGATGTTACAACACATCGTAATTAACCTGTAAATCAGTTAATATTCAATCAAAAGTTTTTTTAACTTTATGTATGGAATTGCTAACATGAAATATACCAACGTATCCATTCATGGTTTAGTAGTTAATGTAGAAAACTGCCGGAGCTACTCAACAAACGTCCTCCTGCTGTGAGGAGATTATGCTAATTGTTGGACCCGGATGTGCTTCCTTCTCCCTGGACCACGAGTAGCTAGAGGCATAGTACCGAAGTAAAATATATATACATTCATGCGCCTGGTCACGTACACTGATCAGTAATAGAACATTTGCATTCCCCTCTATGCTGAATATCGGAATATTTTACAAACGTATACGAACGTATACCTAACGAACTCCCAACGTAAGCGGACGTATCCCGAACGTACACTCAACATATGAGCCACACGTCGACACACTTTGAAAATTTTGAGCATGCACAACATTTTTTCGGAACCTCGACGCGCGTCGACGTATACCCACGTATCCAGAACGTATACGCTGTATGCCCAACGTACAGGTAACGTACGCCGACGTGGTCGAAAATCACATACGTTGGCGCACGTTGGGGCAATACGTCGTAGTGTGACAGGCCCTTAATACTAAGTTTTTGTTTTTTGTTTGTTTTGTTGTTGTTTTACATCCTAGCAACATCTAAGGTCATATCAGGACGCGTACCGACTTGTGACAGTGTGCACTCATGGCAACTTTATAGTGCTGCCTCACTAGAAGACCAGGCCGCCAGCACCATGACAGGATATCCCACTGTCACATTATCCTGACACTGAGCCAAGCAGTCCTTGTCCTATCCTAATAATTCCGAGCACCTGGCTGGGAAGTGACAAGTATCAATTTTTAAGTCATTGGTTTGACTCGAGCAGGGTTCGAACACACGACACCACGATCTACCAACACGGGAGATGGACGCTCTAAGGCCTCGTTCACACACGGACCTTACTTCGCCTCAACTAGTTTGCCTTATCTAAGTCAGCTCAAAACGTGCGTGTGAACACGCAGCTGAGGCGAATTAGGGCTGATTCAACTCAACTAGTTCGCCTCAAGTAAACCGCTTCGCGAAGTGGATTAGATGAGGCGACTTAGTCTGAGTCGGCCTAAGTTATGTGTGTGAACGCAAGTGGTTTAGTTGATTCTTTAGATCACTCTCATTTTATGTATGTGTGTGTGTGTGTATATATGTGGGTATGTATGTGTGTATGCATGTGTATATATGTGTGTGTATGTAGGTGTGTATGTATATTTGTATGTATGTGTGTATGTATGGTTGTTTGTATGTATGTATGTATGGTTGTTTGTATGTATGTGAGTATGTGTGTATGTATGTTATTTGTATGTGTGTATGTATATTTGTATGTATGTGTGTATGTATGTATGTATGGTTGTTTGTATGTATGTTTGTATGTATGTTTGTATGTGTGTATGTGTAAGTGTGTATGTATGCATGTATGTATGTATGAAACTACATAGGGCCTGACCAGACGGGATGGCCGAATGAGGTGAGCATCCGTCTCCTGTTTTGGGAGATCGGGAGGTCTGAACCCATGAGTTTGTGGGTTCGAATCCTGGTCGAGTCAAACCAGTAACTTAAAAATTGATACTTGTCGCTTCCTAGCCTGGCACTTGGCATTAATAGGATAGGGAAGGACTGGTTGGCTCAGTGTCAGAATAATGTGACTGAGTGGGATATCAGGTCATGGTGTTGGCAGCCTGTTCAACCAGTGGGGCAGCACTATTAAGTCGCCATGAGTGCACACTGTCACAAGTCGGTATCCGTCCTGATATTACCTTAGATGTTGCTAGGATGTAAAACAACAAACAAACATCGATCTGAGACGTTTAACTTACAATGCTTGGTATATGTGAACGCGCCGCTACGTAGATACAAGATTCGCCCCGTACTGCTGCAGTAGGTGCTACAAGTACCGGCTGAATCTTTTATCTAGCCGCTACGGCGCTAGTTAGTAGTGTTAAATTAGTACAATAGTAGGCTAGCTATCAGATTGA
This sequence comes from Branchipolynoe longqiensis, assembly GCA_030323885.1. NCBI lineage: Eukaryota > Metazoa > Annelida > Polychaeta > Phyllodocida > Polynoidae > Branchipolynoe > Branchipolynoe longqiensis. Next base: position 131,090 of record JASIRB010004034.1, on the reverse strand, counting down.
CACTCACCTTTCTGTCGGTGACTTTGCAGGTTGTAAATGTGAGCTAACTTTGTGAGTTTTGAATGAGTACTTAGAAAGTCTAGTACAGTCACAACAAGTCAATGATAACGAGTGACACTTGACCAGGTTCTGTCTCTTTATTATACTGATTCAGCGGCTAGTGGCCTCTGTCTACAGACTGCGGTGTCAACACATCTGACTCACGCACAGGAGCCGCTCCAGTGTAAGCTTAACTTCACGAGTAAATCAGCTAACTGTGAAATGATAACGCTAACTCAGGACAGCGGCCATTCAGCGAATTAACCAGGCAGTCTAGAATATCATCCATAGTAATGCCATCTTGCTAGAATCGTCTAAAAATACAATTCTAAACCCTAGATCTGACACTAGTTTCAATATGGCCGTCTACTGTCAGTTACTCGCGACTTAGATGCGGTGCTGACGCCTACCAGAACTCTGCAGAAGCGCTGATGTGGGGTGAGATCGGGCGCCAAGCGGATGTTTGGATACATCCATAGATTCGGGCACGCTGCGCGCTGATGCCCGGGAGGAGAGTGGGGTGAGGTGTGTCGCGCGCTCTGATTGGCTGGCGGCGCCGAGAGCAGATGGGCCCACTGTGGAACGTGCACCTCGCCTCAGCTTGCCTGCCTGCAGCCAAAAGGCGCACGCACTGACCTAGATACCCGTGCTGAGGTCACATGAAATAGGTCTATTGTAAAGTCTACCGCTCGAATCTGTGGTTCTGTAGGCAGGCACTCACCTTTCTGAAATCAATACAGACAAAGAAAAAGGAAGAGTATATTATTGATATGGTACATGGATTTAGTGTAGAGTATCACCCCCATTCTTTTCCCCCAATGATTGATTGATGGTGGTTGCTTTACGCCGTGTCGGCAGCATAGGCCATATTCACGGCGATTTCCCCTTTTCCCCTTTTCCCCCAATGAGAAACAGCCAGAGTGTGGTGATCCTACCGAGCAGAGGGGCGAGGGGGTAGGCTCTGAGTGCCCCTTACACACAGCCTTGTCAGCGCCACTATGTCTATTTATATCTCACTCAGGCACCACCAGCACCTACATATATACACATACATGCACATGGTCATGTATACCCGATCAGTAATAGAACATTTGCATTCCCCCACCAATGCATTAAATCAGAATGCTGGTGCCCTGTTCTTCCAGTGGGACAGCACTATAAAGTCACCATGAGTGTGTACTGTCACAAGTTGTTATCAGTCCTGATATGACCTTAGATGTTGCCAGGACGTGTGATATATGCGTAATAGACGTCTAGACCTGTGGTTAATATATGTTAACGATATGCAGAGTTGGGGACAAAGAGATATGCAAATGAGATGACGTCATGGAAAGTTTAGCCGGCGGGTCAAGCGTGCCCTACGCCTGAATAAATCATTCAGTAACCAGAAGTCTAAGTGTTCAGACGTTGTACTTTCACATGGTGTCAGATGAGGAAGAATGCCGCCCGCAAATACTTTGCCGGGATTGCGGCCGCCTGGTCAGCTTGTCCTCAGCAACAACGCAAGATCGAACTGGAAAACATGGATCAGAGCATATGATATATACGCCACTGCGGCAGGTGTCATATTGAAAGGAGAACGAGTGCAATGCTGCATCTTCCTTCATGTTGCTGGCGAAGAAGCGCAAAAGGTATTTGCCAATATGACTTTCGCGTTCGTCGATCAAGACAAGATCAAACCGTTAACTGAAGCATTTCAAGTTTATTGTGTCGGTAAGAGCAGCATAATTATCACACGTTACAAATTCAATTCACATAATCAAGCGTCAGAAAATATGGCGACGTATATCACAGCGTTAAGGGACAAAGTGAAGGACTGTGAATACGGAACGATGGAAGAATCGCTTTTGCGCGATCGAATTGTGGCTGGCGTAAAAAATGTGAATTTGCGGAACAAATTGCTTCAAACTACGGAGTTAACATTGACAAAGTGCATAAGTATGTGTGAAATGAGTGAGTTCAGTTCAGATCTGTTGGAGGACACCAAATCAGACGTGGAAAGTAAAGACATAGATTTCATTCGGAATTATGCTAATGTGCGTACCGGTGCACCGGCGGTTCGGTCAGCGGCGACGCCATCTTGGAAATCGCCATCTTGGATTGCCGCCGGCGCCGGTGCAGGAGATTTCAAGATCCGCTGCCAGAACTGTGGTTATGAGCACCGCCGGGGAGTCTGCCCAGCGAAAGGGAAGGTGTGCATTGCCTGCAAGAAGATCGGGCACTTTGGGAAGGTCTGTAGGAGCAGGCTCGGGAGAGTCAACGAGCTTCACGTCGAAGCGCCCGACCCTCACAATGCTGAGCAAGACCCGGATCCGGCGGAAGTCAATGTACTGGCAACGGATCTGTTTGTGGGCGCCGTCGATCGCGGTGCTGGACGGGATGCCGAGCTGTGGCACGCAATCATTCGGGTGAACGGTTGTCCTGTCAAGTTCAAGCTTGACACTGGATCGGAGGCAAACGTGCTTCCGAGGTTCGTCTTCGACAGAGTCGCTCCGGGGAGGCTGGCGAACACCAGATGTTCGTTGGTGAGGTTCTCCGGTCACCGGATCACGCCGGATGGAGAGGCACTGCTTGATGTCAACGACAGTGTGCTTCGGTTCCAGGTGGTGCCGGATTGCCAGCCCATCCTGGGCAAGCAGGCTTGTGTGACTTTGAACCTGCTGGCACACGTGGATGAGGTGCACAGGGCCATACCGACGAACATTGGCAAACCGACGAACGTGGCCAAACCAACGAACATTGCCACACCGACGAACATTTCCAGCGCAGGGGCAGAGAAGCTGGTAAGCGAATACAAAGACGTATTTCAGGGTTTGGGGTTGATCAAAGCAAAGGCTATCATTCATGTCGATAAGTCTATTCAACCTGTCATAGATCCGCCTAGACGGATTCCGTTTGCAATTCAGAGTAAGGTACGCAGTGAGCTTGATCGTATGGTAGAGTTAGGTGTCATAGTGGAACAGGATGAACCTACCGAGTGGGTTAATTCTATCACGATCGTAAAAAAAACTAATAAAATTAGAATCTGTCTGGATCCGACTAAATTAAACAAAGCGATAAAAAGAGGGCCGTTCCCAACCAAAACTATTGATGAGATTATTGCCAAAACAGCTGATGCTAAGTATTTTTCAGTTTGGGATGCGAAGACAGGTTATTGGCAGATAGAATTGGATGAGGAAAGTTCACGTTTGTGCACGTTCAATACTCCGTGGGGCCGATACAGGTACACACGCTTGCCTGTTGGCATCAAAACAGCGGGCGACATTTTTATTCAGGAGATGCACCGTGTCATGGGCGACATACCCGGTATCGGGATAGTCACGGACGATATTTTGGTATATGGGTCAACGGTTCAGGAACATAACGAGCGGCTCCGAGCTGTTTTGGACCGACCTAGGTCGGTTAATCTCAAATTAAATGATGCTAAATCGTTGCTATGTAAAACTACTGTAAAGTATGTAGGTCATCAACTTACCCAGCAGGGTGTAAAGCCTGATCCAGACAGAATACAAGCAATAGTAGACATGCCAGAGCCGCGTGACAAACAAAGCATCCAAAGGTTCCTGGGCATGGTTGGATATGTGCACAAGTTCATACCCAACATGTCCGAGATAGCCAAACCACTACGCACGCTCCTAGCCAAGGACGTGGCGTGGCACTGGCAAGCCGAGCAGCAAGGTGCGTTCGATAAATTGAAAGAGAAGTTAAGAACTGCTCCTGTATTGACATATTACAATGTTAAGAAGCCTATTGTAATTCAGGTAGATGCTTGTCAGTCAGGTTTGGGAGCCGTGTTGATGCAAGATGGTAAACCAAACGCACTCGCATCTTGTGCGCTTAATGCAGCGCAGTGTGGATATGCCACTATCGAAAAAGAAATGCTCGCCATATGTTTCGGATGCCAACGGTTTCATGAGTATATATTTGGCAAGGAAGTTCAAATTCAGACAGACCACAAACCGTTGGTAGCCATAATGCAAAAGCCAATACACAAGTTGTCGGCTAAAATGCAAAGAATGCGAATGCGATTGCAGAATTACAATATTCAGTTATGTCATGTGAAGGGCTCTTTGATGTTTTTTGCAGACACGTTGTCCAGGGCGCATACCGCCAAAGTAGGTCATGATAGCCTGTTCGATGACACGTTCTGCGTTGCTGCAGTGGACGTGCAGTCGTCGAGTTTGTTGAGTAAAATTGTAGCTGAGTATGAAAAAGATGTATCGATGTCTATGTTGATCTCACACATTGAAGATGGGTGGGACACTACACGTATACAGACACCACCGTGTCTGAGACAGTACATTCCGTACAAGCATGAGTTAACAGTTGAAAATAATCTTGTAATGAACGGCAATCGGGTGGTGGTTCCTCCAGCTCTTCGTGGTGAAATGATAGAGGCGTTGCATGAAACGCATTTGGGGGTGACTAAGTCCAAGCAGTTGGCGCGGGAATGTATGTTTTGGCCAAATACTAACAAGCAAATCGAGGATAAAGTCAGTCGGTGTGAAACTTGTCAAAACAAACGGAAAAATTTGCATAACGAGCCATTGATAAATCACCCAATCGCCTGTCAGCCATATGATAAAGTGGGGGCCGATTTATTTGAGTTAGATCATAAGAATTACCTGATAACTGTAGATTACTACACCAAGTTTCCAGAGGTAACGCTTTTGGGCGATACGTCGTCTGTCACTGTTATTGAAGCGTTAAAAGACAACTTTGCAAGGCACGGTATTCCTAGTCAGGTAGTGTCGGATAATGGTCCACAGTTCAAGAGCCATGAGTACAGGGAGTTTGCACTGCATTACGGGTTCAAGGCCGTGTATTCCAGTCCACAGTATTCACGTAGCAACGGTCAGGTTGAACGGTTCGTACAAACAGTTAAAGACATGTTAAAGAAGTGTGAGAAAACTGGAGCTGATTTTCAGTTATCATTGCTGAATTATCGCAATACTCCGTTGCCTGTCCTGAACGTATCTCCAGCGCAGTTGCTCATGAGCAGAAGGTTGAGAGGCAGATTGCCTATGGCAAAGGGTATTTTGGTGCCTGAAACGCAGGATCCTAAGAAAAGGCAGACAGCTCAGCGGCAGGGCAGTCAGAAAGCGTTTCATGACCGGAAGTGCGGTAAGGCGCACAAGCCCATGAAAGTTGGAGATAAGATTAAGTACAAAAATAATGCTGGGGAATGGAAAAAAGGTGTTATTTTGGGACGGACTGGGGTGTCTGGGAGAGAATATCAGATTTTAAATGAGTCAGGCAACATGTTATATCGTAACCGTGTGCAAATCATTGGAGCGCCAGTGGAGGGGCGACCCGAGTTAGTCGTGCAGGCGCAATCTGGGTCAGCGTCAATGACGCAATCTGGGTCAGCGTCAACGCCGAATGTAAACAGTACGGTTAATCTAAGTAGGTCAGGTCGGCTGATAAGGCCGGCGAGCAGGTTAGATCTATAGTAGGTCAGTGTGCTTCCGACGGTTGCACGGTTAACATGTGCATGTACAGTTAAGTTTATTTCAGCTTTTGTGTTTACTGTTTGATACATATGGACAATATCAGATGTCAGGCATTACGGCTGGAGTGTTGAGGACTTAAGTGCATTGTGCACTCAGACATTTGCAAGTTAAGTGCGCATATATTTGATATTGTATATTTTATGTTTCTTCATTGTTATTTTGTAACATTTCATGTTTCAGAAATACTTTGAGGGGGGATGTGATATATGCGTAATAGACGTCTAGACCTGTGGTTAATATATGTTAACGATATGCAGAGTTGGGGACAAAGAGATATGCAAATGAGATGACGTCATGGAAAGTTTAGCCGGCGGGTCAAGCGTGCCCTACGCCGTGAATAAACCATTCAGTAACCAGAAGTCAAAGTGTTCAGACGTTGTACTTTCACAGGACGTACCCGTTCGATCGGTCTGCCCACATTTGGCATATTTTGTGTCTCTAGATGGGCCATTTCCCCCTCCCCTCTCTCTCTCTCTCTCGGTCTCCCCCCCCCCCCTCCCCTCCCTCCCTATCCCTCCCTCCCCCTGGTTCCCCTCCCCCTCCCTCGCTCTCCCTCCCTTTATCTCCCCCTCTGTCCCACTCTCTCCCCTTCTCCCTCTCTCCCCCTCCCTCTCTCTCTCCCCTTCTCCCTCTGTCCCCATCCCTCTCTCTCCCTCTCTCTTTCTCTCGTGGTTAAAGAATTGTCAGGCACCAATTAACCCACAGATTCTCACTTTGTATTATCATGATAGACCTCTACAAATGTGTTATTTATATGATCACCTTTCGCCCACCTAGGCCCCTTGGTAACTCCCGCAGCCCTGTTCCTGTTACTTGACTGCTGAACAACACATTAGAAAAAGTTATGAAAATAACCACATGATTTTGTAATTTAAAATGCTAAACATATAGTTCAAATGCTTTTTTATCAGAGCCCGCTATTATTGAGTGAAGAATTGATGGGCCTTATCTTTGGTATCTTTTGAGATTGTGAGAAGTTGATAGACTGTACTTTGGATTCACTAAACCCCACCCCCCTGCCCCCTCCCACTCCGTCATCCCCACCCTTGGGTGCCTCAAACCGGTTTCACAGTTAACATCAGGCATTTTGGACTTGGCCCCAGGTACAAAGATCAGCAACAAAGATACACAACTATTGACATTTTTCAGTGGTGACTGACACTGGGTAATTCAATATTTTTGGGGACAAATTTACATATTTGATATATATATATATATGTACATATGTATATATATATGTATGTAAGCAAGCGAAGGGCAGTAAGTAAATAAGGGCGATATCAGTTTATTCAAATGCACACACAAGGAAGCATGATAACAATTGTCCGTAGAGTAACAGTGATGCACAGCATCAATAATAGCAGTATATAACATTTGTTGAACAATGTCGGTAATCATTCATGTAACAAATCATCAAAGAATACATGTGAATATCATAATTCAAAACCAGACACAGATAATTCATTTTTATGGGCTAATAAATTTATTACTCAGGCATAATAAATTTTACAGCAGCCTTGATGTCTACACCTTTGTGAACATGTTATATTAGCTCTTTCCAATAATACAATTGGACTATTAGCTATCATTATTCTATGATTAGCAGGTAGTACAACCTGTGCCTTTATCACTTCTGAATAGCCATTACTTATATGCAGATCATCCATTAGAAAGGATTTAATCGGTTCATTACTTATATGCAGGTTATCTATTAGATAGCAAATAATCGTTACTCATATCATTACTTGTATGCAGGTCGCGCCTATGATTACACTATCATATGACATATGATTTATTATGCTACAGCATATCAGATGCTCTATGAGTTCACTTGAGACAACTTGACAGAAGACATGAGGCAGCAGCTCGGGCAGATCACGGTCACACGTTCAGCTCACATCTGGCACACACACACACATTCGCCACTCATTTCATTCAGCACTTTTATAACAAGGGGATAGGAGCCATAATCTCTCAGCCTAATAATAGATATATGAGATGGGTGGGAGGGATGGTGAATCTTGTAAACTCGCTCAGGTGAACCGTCGACGACGGCGGCCAGGTAAGAACTGGACAAGCCTTGAATCTACTACCGGAAGTTATTTTAGTGCGTAGCAACGCGGGCTACGAACGGTATCTATGGTGCTGCTCATATCAGGCCCGTAGCCAGGGTTTGTGAATTATGCATGTTTCCGGCAACATGGACAATTCAAAACCAGACACAGATAATTCATTTTTATGGGCTAATAAATTTATTACTCAGGCATAATAAATTTTACAGCAGCCTTGATGTCTAGACCTTTGTGAACATGTTATATTAGCTCTTTCCAATAATACAATTGGACTATTAGCTATCATTATTCTATGATTAGCAGGTAGTACAACCTGTGCCTTTATCACTTCTGACTAGCCATTACTTATATGCAGATCATCCATTAGAAAGGATTTAATCGGTTCATTACTTATATGCAGGTTATCTATTAGATAGCAAATAATCGTTACTCATATCATTACTTGTATGCAGGTCGCGCCTATGATTATGCTATCATATGACATATGATTTATTATGCTACAGCATATCAGATGCTCTATGAGTTCACTTGAGACAACTTGACAGAAGACATGAGGCAGCAGCTCGGGCAGATCACGGTCACACGTTCAGCTCACATCTGGCACACACACACACATTCGCCAGTCATTTCATTCAGCACTTTTATAACAAGGGGATAGGAGCCATAATCTCTCAGCCAAATTGGAACACGAGAGATAATGGTTCCTCCCTACACCACGTTTTTATTTACGTAGTTGAAGACGCTGTCATACTTCCATCTACCGACAGATTTTATGGAATCAATAGGCATGCCCACTCTTGCGTATGCCTGAGCTCCCCCGCGCCGTAGACTATGACAAGTAACTAGCGGCCACCAAGGGAGTCGACATGCTTTCAGTGCAGTTTGCATACACTTGCTGAAGATCATCGCCGTCAGTGGATGCCCGTTTCGAAGCATGAAGGCTGGGGCGTCCGCATGCATCGCCTTCAGGCTGATGTACTCGGACCATGCGTACACTGGGCAGAAGGCATGGTTCGACCCCGCTGATATATCGATGCTGTAGGCGTCCTCAGGCTTGTAGGTGGTCTTGGTGGATCTGACTTTGATTGTCAGGTGTGTGTTATGCGCCTCAATGTCCCTACCGAGCAGCATGTGACCGTCACCTCCCGTCACCTCGGAATAGAACAAATTAGACTGTCTTAACAAACAGAGGTAACCTATTAGCAAAGCAGCAATTAACACCAGTCCGTCATCTCCAATTTTTCTGAATTTTATAATCATCATTTTAATGTGCTTAGTCTTCAAGGGAAACGCCCTCTTTACAGTACTTTCCTTTAACTTATAAATTCCAGCTTTAATCAGTGATAGTGCATAGCAATCGAACATCTCCGTGTTACCATTAAATAGCCTTACCCATGTCCTTGCCCCACTCATGTAATTTCTTACAGCACCTTCAGTTTTTAATATATCGTTTAGGTGTAAAGTATATAACATTACCGTCCTCATTCTGGGGCGTTTGGGGTTATCTCCAACTTTTTTGCAAAACCCAAGATACTCCCCGAACTGCACCCTTTTATTATGCCAGGTCCCAGTCGATAATCCCGCCGAAAAGTAGACACTTAGCCGTCCCACAAGCGCACGCTTATCTCCTGCAAGTTGATAAAGGCAACAAACTATATTATCAACTGGCAGAGAGATCACAAAGATAAATCTAAAACATGACCATCATGGGAGACATTGACCTCAGTTAGCAACATCTGCCGGCATAAATCCTCGGCTATAAGTTTATATTTATTATCAGTATACAACCTACTGAGGGCATCCGCTAGCACCAAGTCCTTACCCGGCTTGTGTATCACCTGCACCGGGCAGGTGAATTCGGCGGCGAACCTCCAAATCTCCCGGGCGCAGGCGCACAAAACCGGGTCCTTACCGGTGCCAGAGGACAGCACCTGTTGGGAAGCAGCATTATCGGTATTAATGATAATCTGGTATAGGTGGGGGTCAACAGGAGATAAATATTTCAGAGCTACAACCAAATTTATCGCTTCCAACTGCGCAATATGAAAACCGTTTCCAAGAAATAGGGGGCTGTACTTATTAGCATAAAAGTGAGTTAAACTGAATGCACCTCCTCCAAGCAACGAGGAGTCACATTCGATCACCCATTTTTGAGCAGGGACATGGCGAAGTAAAACAAGCCTATTATGTCCTTCTGCGAACCGCAAGAACCAAGCTATATCTCTAACCAGGTCCTGTGTAACCAACACCTTACCAAGAAATGGTGTACCCCTGAGGAAGGCCAAAATTCTATTCATGAAAATACGGGCTGGAGTCACACATTTAGAAATAAACTGTAGGCGCCCGACCAGCCGCTGGACGTTTTTTCTAGTAACTAACCGACCAATTACCCATTTGTGGCACTCCAACAAAATATCCAATAATTTCGCATCCGGGATACGGATCACTAAATTAACCGTATCTATCTCATAACCGAGCCAGATCAACTTACGGGTGGGCGGTACACATTTCTTAAGAGAGAGCTTTAAGCCTAGAACATTAGTCAACCGTAAAATATAAGAGTAAGCCTTTTGTGCCTTCTCTAATGAACTCTCTACTCCCACAAAATCGTCCAAAAAACATAGTGTAAAGAAACCCATCTTGGTCATCAAGTGCACCACGGCGGCCGTAGTCCGAGCGCAGACCATGCTGGATGTCCTACAGCCAAAGGGCGGCGCTATGGCAAAATACAATTTCCCGTCTACCTTAATACCGAATAATGGCACACTTAAGGGGCAGGTTCTTAACTGCCTGTACGCCCTAGCAAGGTCAATAGACCACATATAGCAATCAGGCCCCAGCTTGGTCACCTGCTTAGCCAGTGACATAATAGTTGGCAGATTATACTTGTACGGTTCCCCCTGGTAAAAACCCTTTATTGATACCCGAGTTTACACTACACCCCTTAGGAAAGCTAAGATCAACTATAATTCTGCGTTCATCAGTACCTTTTTTGGGGCGGGTCATAATGGGGCTAACCTGTGCCCATGGACAAAAGGGGGGGTGATCGAATGGACCCAGCAGTGCCTGGTGGGCTAATTCAGTTGCAACATAGTTGTCTATCCAAAAAAGGTCTTCCTTTGAATGTGCATGGTTAATATCTGTTGATGTAGGGATACCTTTACCAGTAAAATTTGCCGGCCAGCCGAAATCCAAAAAATCGACCAGATCGCCGTCCGCATAGTCATTTAGCAACCGCCTCCAATTTTTAATGTTTAGTCCTGAAGGAACCGGAATTCTCGCCGACAGATAATTTGGAAGACCTGTATCACGGACTTTATTATAAATAAATGCATAGGTTTTGAATAAGGCGTTATTAGCTAAATTATGATCAAGATCTACTGCAGCCAAAGTTGGCCAAACTTGTAACACATGTGTCATGTATTTACGTGGGGAAGTATCGGAGAATGTACGTTTACCTGAACAGTCATACTGAGTAACATTAAAATCATCTAACCAACCTGGACTGTCAGAGTCAACTGATTCATCCGTGTATCCCAACTTCAACCGATTTTCAACAACACTGTCAACATGAACAGGGGTAACGAAACCAACAGGTGACGAAAACAACTTAACGGGACAGACCATACCAGTGTCCTTCTCAAGGTTAGTAACTACACAGGGGGTGGGATCCAACTTGGATCCCCTAGCAATCTCAAAATTGCTAATGTCATTTTTCAGTCCATGAAAGAGTGGATTGGTGTCATCCGAAATACTAACAGTAAGCCACTCCCCATCAGAGCCTTGAACAGAGGAAACTGAGGTCCCAGCTTCAACAACAACACTAGAAGAAAGCTGAGCCCCATTAGACAGCTGACAGGGTTTGGTAGAAGAAATATTAAATACATCAGCGGCTGGGCTGATATCAGGCGACACAGCAGTGCCAGAGACACTATTTAACGTGGAAAGATTAGCGCCATGAGAGGCCGCCCGATCAACCAATGCAAGTTCATTGCAGTTAGATATGGACATTCGTTCATCAGCTGGTGTATCAGACACTGTCGATCGTGCATGCTGTATGCTAGCATGGAAATGAGAAGCATCTGCGTCGTCACGGCAACGAGACGGCTCGTACCCAGGCGGAGGCAAACCCAGAGCCGGTGGTGTTCGCTGCGCCACCGTACCAATCGTGTCTGTATGTCGCCCCCCACTCGGTTCCCGTGTTTGAGACTGATACATAGTGGATTTATACAATGGATTAAACCAACGACATGACTGATTAGATCTACTAACTTTACTCAAAAAGGATCCACGATGGAGATGCTTATGAACAACAATAATTCGATCCGTGGCGCCCCAACCCGGTGATTTATTGCAACTCCAGTACTTTCCCGAACCGATATACGGCGTATGCCGTTCTCCATTAAATCGCACTGGAAACACAGCAGCATTTCCGGAAAATGGGGCAGAAAGGGGCTTCAAATTATTCACAGATTTTACAATTTCGGGGGATAAAACTTTTACATTCAATAACATCTCAGAACTAGTGGTGGAACTGACGAGTGGAGGCGACAATAGTAACACAGAAGGCCGACATGACACCGGCGAAACAACCGCACCGACCTGATTAACGCACTGGCCGCCCGTGTGAACTGGAGAAGGAAGACTGATGGTGCCATCTGTAGATTTGCAGCAGTACTTGACCAGCCCGGCCTGTGGTATACGCACTTGCTCTTGTGAAATCGCAGCGCACAGCCCACTGCAATTCAAAAACTCGATACACGGTTACCGACAGCGTCACCAGGCAACTCGGACGCACGAGCTTTAGAACGGCATTCCGTCTCCCTATGTGCGTGTTTGCGCCTGAGTTTGTAAGCACAATATGCACAGATGTGGACAAAACGACTTGAACCCTCCCCATGATCCTCTTCGAAACCACATGAACCTCCCTTGTTCCATATGATGCACGGCCGGGAATCCACACCTTTCTTAAAGTCTGTATACGAACTCCCACTCACGTGCTTAAAAGGCTGCGAGTCAAGTCGCTTGCCTAGGCCACATACATCCCGCCGTATCTCAACTATTTTTCCTTCATTATCCCAGCCCTCAGGCAGTCTTTTATCGGCAATCATATTAAAAACTTTCTCACTGTAAGTGAGGCAAGTGATCCAGGAGTAGTTCTGAGCCATATCCAATATCGACTCTATGTGATTATCTATGTGGACGTCCCAACCAGCAGGTACGTCACCCCGCCTAACCATCCTACGCATAGCTGCCAAATACTCAAACCAGGTCGACTCCCCTTGAGCGACCTTCCCTTTTTTTTCGTTACGTATTACATATCTATGCGGTAATAATTTCAGTTTCTTAGAACGCCTGGCACGCTTTTTGGTTAGTCTAATTAACTCATTCATCATAGAATCATCACTACCCTCGTCGCTATCATTAAACTGGTCATCTGTAGCCGACCTTTTGACGGCGGTTTTATTAGAATGTTCAAGCATTTTACCTTTCGTTGTGTGCCGTGAGCGCTCTGCATTACACGAAACCGCCGTGCGAATCGGCGTATCACCACCGTTTGTGCGCATAACGGTCGACAATTCATCTCTCATGACGTCATCTGCGTAAACTTCCGGCATGCCCGGCGGCGGGGCTATAATAGACCCAGCACCGCCATCATGGGCGCATTCCAGGCTGTGTAGTCGTTCCAGTAGTGGAGCCTGAGATGCCGCCAACCTGTTGTCAAGTAATGTTGCTATATCCTCCAGCGAAATGCTTTTCTTGCGGGACGTTGATGCCACAGGAGATGGTTTAGTCACGCCCCCTTCCAGGTCGACTATGTCTAGACACAATGATGAATCCTCACGTATCACTGATCGACATTCAGCAATATTATCACTTGACGTACCCGAATGCTCCATAGACTTCAATAGAGCGTGTGAGTAGCGACCCACTACACTTCTCACTCCCCGTGGTCTTCCCATTTTGAATCTTGTAAACTCGCTCAGGTGAACCGTCGACGACGGCGGCCAGGTAAGAACTGGACAAGCCTTGAATCTACTAGCGGAAGTTATTTTAGTGCGTAGCAACGCGGGCTACGAACGGTATCTATGGTGCTGCTCATATCAGGCCCGTAGCCAGGGTTTGTGAATTATGCATGTTTCCGGCAACATGGACAATGAACATCATAATGAATATCAACTGACATCTGGCTGGACCTATGCCCTACCGTGAGAAAAAAAAATCAAGAAAACAGTGTTGCGCGTGGTGCGTCAGGATTCCGAGTGAGCGCAACTTGGCTGGCAACAGGCAGCTGCACATGCAGCGCCAAAGGCTCCCCTGGGATCAAACCCGGGAACTAGAATAGTGTCAACAATTGGAAAAGTAGTACAGCCGGAGTCTGCTTGCCTTACAGCCACATACAGTTTGTATACGAGTTGTAAGCAAGCGAAGGGCAGTAAGTAAATAAGGACGATATCAGTTTATTCAAATGCGCACACAAGGAAGCATGATAACAATCGTACGTAGAGTAACAGTGATGCACAGCGTCAATCGTAGCAGTATATAACATTTGTTGAACAATGTCAGTAATCATTCATGTAACAAATCATCAATGAATACATGTGAATATCATAATGAACATCATAATGAATATCAACTGACATCTGGCTGGACCTATGCCAAGTGCGCATGCCCAACCCAGCCAAGAAGAAAGGAAAAAAAGAAAAAAAAAGGAAAGAAATCGTGCAAGACGACTAAGCGTCCGGCAACGCACAGCAATCTATTGCATTCGCTGCTCGCATATCATTAAGGATCCGATCAGACAATGGCAAAGTAATATATTTAAATACGCATTCTGAACGCCAATCCCCGCGAGTCTTGATCTCCTCTATTGTCGCACCTTGCATGTGCAAACAAGTACAACCACCCCTCCTCAGAGTCAGGGTCCAGGCCTGACAGCACACACAAATACTTAATAATAATAGTGGATTGAAGGATAGAGTAAGTCAAAGGCATGAACCCTCCGGTAGGAGAAGGAACCTGAAACGCAGGTGCGTCATCGGACATAGGGGTCTGACTAAAATGCAATTTAGTCCAATATACTGCACATAATTCAGAATTGCGCACTACAGAGATGGGAATTAATAGACGTCTCTCACTGAACTGTATCGTCTTTGATTTCCTTACTGAAATTAGCATACCCCATGAAAAGAATTGAAAATCGGAGCGTAACAAAACTGAATCCGAACGGGTCAACTGACATTTCCGCAGCAACCCTCTGAACCCAGTTAAAATTGCTGCTCTCGTAGCAATATGACCCCAAACATGAGCCGCAAGTTAGGAGGCAAAAGAGGCTTTGCCGAATGCACTGCGCATCCTAGTAGGCGTTTAACACCACCAAGGGTGGTCTTAATAGTGTGATTTCTATAATCTATCGAGGCAGAATCCTCTGATCTTAGAAAAAAATTCAAAGCAGACAAATAATTCGTAATGGAACTGTATTTTAAAGAATGTGCAAGCCAGGCTATATATAGCGCAATTTGCATTGACGAACAAGGTATAGGCGTCAACAAACCTTCAAACTCATCTATAAACTTAAAGTATTTACGTATCTGCATCGAACGCGTCGCCAGACTGTTCGGCGCATAGTGATGTGCAGCGATGGACTTAACTTCCTTTTTCAACGTCTCCAGACCTAGAACATAAAGCGTCAATTGCGCACTAGTTCTTAAACAAATGCGTACAACACAAACTTTCAATTTTGTCAATTTCTGTAATTCTTTTAGCCTGGAATGGAGTGTCCCACCTACTAAGACTGTCACATATAACGTTGTCATGCATACTTATATGAACAGCTGAAATGCTGAAATCATAACGAACAGAAACCCCAAATATACGCTTCAACCACAACATTATAGTAGGATTTTTTTAGGTACCTTTTACCAAAGCAGAACGGACAGTGTTATTGTCCGTGACGAACATTATATTTTTGTCTTGCCATTGAATTGCCCACCGGTCTACTGCAGCAACCACTGCCCACATCTCTTTAACATTTATATTTTCATTAACAATGTATTCAGGGGTAGGCACCTGATGGTGGGACAACTTGCTAACAATTTTTTGCTCACCAAAAAAACCCACACACCAGTCCATTTTATGTAATGCGCCATATCCGCGCAGCGAAGCATCCGTGTAAACCGCAAAAGTCTCCATCTGGTTATGCAACATACGCTTCTCACCGTTAAATTGGTCAACAAAATTCAACCACCAAGCTACTTCCTCCCGAAATGCGGCATTAATCCTATACTTATGATAAGGATGTTTCAACGCTTTCACAGCACTGTGTATTCACGCAGAAAAAGAGCGACTCCCCTTTACTACTACTGAACAGTGCGAAAGCCTGCCACCAAGACGTTCCAACTCCTTCCTCGTAGCCTTTTTCTTATTTTTAAAAATTGCAAGATGTTCTTTCAGCTTCAGAACTTTATCAACAGGAAGCTTAATCTTCAAGGCAATGGTATCTATTTCAATACCCAAATATCTGACAGTAGTAGCTGGCATCAATAACTTTGGAAAACTTACATAAAAGCCTAGCCTGTGCAATATGGCCACTAATCAAAGCTGATGCTTCAAACAGTCTCCATAATCTTCTCCCAGCACTGCGAAGTGATCCAAGTAATTTACTAGCCTATCATTACCTTCTCTTACAGCACACCGATAAATAAAATCGGATACCTTGCTGAAGATATATGGACTTGAAGAGAGACCCATTGAAAGCCGATTGTCTAAAAAATAAGCATTTCTACCATCTATCCTCCAGACAAACCCTTGCTTTTGCCTGTCAGAAGGGTGAATACTTAATGCCTGATATGCATCCTTTATATCTACTACAGAGACGTAGTCACCCTGAATTAGCATCTCAAGCAACATATCAACACTTTTGTATCTAAATTTACAGCAAGTGTCCGAGACATAATTATTAACCGAACGCGTATACGGCTTACTGCAGTCTATTATAACACGATAACCCTCACCTGTGGATTTTGGGACACAAAATATGTTATGAGAACAAATTGGCAAGATATTCGTGCGTGAAATATAACCTTTCTTCAATTCCGCTTCCAATTTATTCACAATAAACATATGCTGGTCAATATTAGCTTTAGCATTGTAAGTATTATTATAAGATGAACAAAAATCAGGATTTATTATTTTAAAACCAAATATGGAACCATGTAACACGTAGTCCCAATCAGGGTCAGTGTCGCCATGGAAAAACGATTCAACAAAAACCCTACACGGCTTGAACTGCACCGGCACCTGCGCAATTCTATGCACACAACTACAGATACCTTTAAACCACGATTCAGTGACAATTATCCTGCACTCAACTCTTGTCTTAGAATGACTGTCAACAGCAGTTAGGACATAACCACTTGAACAATTATCTACAGTTAACCAAGGTGAGTTAATAGGCACCCAATCAGGTAAAGGAAAGTCTGACATAGTAGCAGTAGCAGAATTAGTCATGGGATTCGGAATGCACGTGACCTCTAGCAGAGCGTTGGAGGCACACTCCTCCAAATTCGTAACTAGCAAATTACTTCCAACATTTTTATTTAATTGGGGAACTTCACAATAATTATCGAAAGTATTATTTTTACTCAAGTCGTTATTAATGGAATTTAAATTATATTTAATTAACTTTCTCCTGCACTTTCAATCCCTATGGCAACTGCTCCGTTTGTGGCTACGGCTGCCACAACGAGAGCACCAATGTCCAAAATCACAAGTCTTTTCATCCTGTGTACAACCTTGTTCACTGTTGTGCGCAAAACATGGTCTCTTCCCGTCACGCGCGAATAACTCGCTCGACGTGTTAGAAGAACCACCAGCAGCATTAGTAGACTTCTGACATGTGGGAAGGGTTAAAGCTGACTTCTGTGAGAAGGGCTAAAGCTAACATGTGGGAAGGGTTAAAGCTGACATGTGGGAAGGGTTAAAGCTGACTTGTGTAGGGAGGGTTAAAGCTGACTTCTCTGAGAAGGGTTAAGGCTGACATGTGGAAAGGGCTAAAGCTGACATGTGGGAAGGGTTAAAGCGGAGATGTGGGAATGGTTAAAGCTGACATGTGGAAAGGGTTAAAGCTAACACGTGGGAAGGGTTAAAGGTGACTTGTGTGTGGAGGGTTAAAGCTGACATGTGTGGGAAGGGTTAAAGCTGACATGTGGAAAGAGTTAAAGCTGACATGTGGGAATGGTAAAATCTGACATGTGGGAAGGGTTAAATCTGACATATGGGGAAGGGTTAAAGCTGACATGTGGGAATGGTTAAAGCTGACATGTGGAAAGGGTTGAAGCTAGCATGTGGGAAGGGTTAAAGCTAACATGTGGGAACCCAGATAGCACACAGCCGTCGGCCCGACGTCGGCTATTGGTCGGTCCGTCGGCACCGACTTTCCACCGTCGGGCCACCGTCGGCCCGACGGTGGTGTTCCGACGTTGGGAATCAATCCATTTCCACTTCTGAGCCACCGTCGGGCCGCCGGCGGTGTTCCGACGTTGGGAATCAATCCCTTTCCACTTTTGATTCACCGTCGGGCCATCGTCGGCCCGACGGCGGTGTTCCGACGTTAGGGTTAAACTTTTAGAGCCGTCCGCGGGCCTCCGTCGGCCCGACGGTGGTGGGCCGCCGCAAGTTTGCATTCATTTTCCACACTTGGTATACCGTCGGGCCATCGTCGGCCCGACGGTGGTGTCCCGACCTTAGGTTTCAATCCTTTTCCACTTGTGAGCCACCGTCGGGCCACCGTCGGCCCGACGGTGGTGTTCCGACGTTAGGGTTCAATCCCTTTCCACTTTTGATTCACCGTCGGGCCATCGTCGGCTCGACGGTGGTGGGCCGCCGCAGGTTTGCATTCATTTTCCACGTCTGGTCCACCGTCGAGCCACCGTCGAGCCGACGGTAGTGGGCCGCGCATGCGCAGTTCTTTAGATTTGCTTTCCGGCTCGAGTCGCCCGCGGACCACGTGCGATTGCGATCAGTGTTCTTTTTCTACCAATAACTCCGAAAATACCAGGAATTTTAAGGAATCATTTAACAGGTATGTTTATTAATATGTTTAGATTATTTTGTAAAAGTTTTGTAATTTATTACGAAGTATTAGTGGAATTATTCGTGTTAATACGATTTGAATCATCCGATACGGTTTGTTTACTTCGATTTGCCAGCACAACACGTGCGATCGTTGGACAGCGTTCTATTTGAACAAATAACGCCAGAAATCGGAGGAATTTAAAGGAATTATTTAAGACGTTTGTTTATTAATATGTTTAGATTATTCTGTAAAAGTTTTGTAATTTATTACGAAGTATTAGTGGAATTATTCGTGTTAATACGATTTGAATCATCCGATAAGGTTTCTTTGCTTCGAATCGCCACCTGACTCGAGTCGCCGGCTCGAGTTGCCAGCACAACACGTGCGATCGTTGGACTTGGACAGCGTTCTATTTGAACAAATAACTTGTAATTTATTACGATGTATTAACCGTCCCACCGTCGACTCGACGGCGTTTTTCGCCGTCGACTCGACGGCGTTATTCGCCGTCGACTCGACGGCGTTTTTCGCCGTCGACCCGACGGCGAAAAACGTCGTCGGGTCGACGGTGGGACGTTGGACAAAACAACGTCGGCCCGACGGCGTTTGTCGCCGTCGGCCCAACGGCGGCAGCCGCCGTCGCCCCGACGCCGTCGGGGCGATGGCGGCTGTTGCCGTCGGCCCGACGGCGGCAGCCGCCGTCGCCCCGACGGCGGAGAGGTTGGACAAAACAACGTCGGCCCGACGGCGTTTTCCACCGTCGGGCCGCCGGAGCGGCCGCCGTTGGGCCGCCGTCGGGCCGACGACTGTGTGCTGTCTGGGAAGGGTTAAAGCTGAGTTGAGTGGGAAGGGTTAAAGGTGACTTGGGTGGGAAGGGTTAAAGGTGACTTGGGTGGGAAGGGTTAAAGGTGACTTGTGTGGGAAGGGTTAAAGCTGACTTGTTTGGGAAGGGTTAAAGTTGACTTGTGTGTGGGTTAAAGCTGAGGTGTGTGTGGAGGGTTAAATCTGACTTGTGTGAGAAGGGTTATAGCTGACCTGTGTGGGAAGGGTTAAAAGTGACTTGTGTGGGAAGGGTAAAAGCTGAGTTGTGTGTGGAGGGTTAAAGCTGACTTCTGTGGGAAGGGTTATAGGTGACTTGTGTGGGAAGGGTTAAATTTTAAATGTTTGGGAAAGGTTAAAGCTGAAATTTGGGGGACGTGTTAAAGCTGACTTGTGTGGAAAGTTTGCTTAGCGATGAAGAAAACGTTAATGACTTATTGCCAGGGGCAAATATAACAACTACTACACACAGATCTATATTGAAGATGTGTGAATAATTTTCATTTCAGAACCAAATACTGAAGGAAATTGAGTGCACAATGAAATCGCTGCCCCTCATGGGCTCACTCACCAGCATCTTTTTCCTTGCTGACAGTCCACACGGTGAGTTAGTGAGTGCCATGGGGTAGGCCTAAAAGTAGTAAAATCTTCTTTTTTTTTTATGTTTCCAGTCTCGCGACTGACCATGCCAAAAGTTGCCGACCGTAACTTTTTTTCTAATTAAATTATTTCAAGTTGTACAGCCCGAGGGTTTTGAGTAGATATCCCAAATGCCTTGTCAATCCACCAATAATCTGTGTGTGGAGCCTTAAAATTCATCATTTTCAATCTGTTGGTGTGTTCTAAGTTGTTCACCAATTGAAATAAAATCTAAAGCAAAATAAAGCTTCATATTTCTTCTTTCTAATAGTACCATCCACATTAGGATATGACTTTGATCAGCTACAGAAAATCAATGCTTTGTCAAGTCCATTTATGTAGAAAATCACCTTTTGTTTCAACTAACTTATGCATGAAATTTTACACTGCTTCTTCAAACCTCTGGTGCCCATTCACCAGAGCTAGCATCATCATGCCAATGATATCATTTTGTTGCCAATACTACAGGCCATATAGTCATATTTTGTCCTTGAATAAATTCTTTGTCCATCTATTTTAAATTTTAATTTAAAATGTTCAATTAACCACCATTTCTGAACCGAATAATGGATAACTTAGGTTTTTACATGAAAATAAAGATCCTTTTTTTCTTTAAAAAAAAGAAGTTAATCATGATTCTTAGCAATGCATGGTGTGAAGGCGTAAATTTGAGACAAAATAAATGTTGGCTCTACTTAATAATTGAATGCTAAAGTTGTTATGCAATGTGCCAGTTGTTATGCAATGTGCCATAAACACACTGCCCACACACACACAGGGTTTGAAAACATTTTTTTTTTAAACATTCACATCTATCAAATTGTATTGTATATAATGTAAAGAGAAAGCATATTGAAGGTAGTACAGTATGAAAATGTCATGCAATTATCTTGTATGGGTGCTTTTCTGAACCATTTCAAGCCTGCTCAAAGTTGGGTATTTCCTTTTACCGGATTTTATCACTTGTCAAATTGAGCTCTGGACCATTTTAAACCTATTTTTTAAAGCTTTTCCCAATCATATGTAGTCCTGAAAAGAAATAGCAGTGACAAGACTCATCAGTAGGATAGGGATAAATCAGAATAATTTAATATGGGTGACAATTCTTTCCACAACCAAGCCCCTAAAAGTGGTCCACAGCGAAATTTGGAAATTGGTGAAATTAAGGAAATTGTTATTTCGCGCATTTTTGAAGATGTACATGGGTTCATTGTAGGGTATCACCCCCACCCTTTTCGCCGAATGGGAAAGAAGCATTCTTGGCCCTACAAATAGGGATCCAGCATTCCTGGTCCCCATGGCTACCAGGGGTCTGCTCACCACCACCAAGCTGTCTCCCCCCCCCCTGGCCACCACCAACCTTGACCCTGAGTGTGGTGATCCTACCCAGCAGAAGGGGAGGGGGTAGGCCCTGAGTGTGCCTTAGACACAGCCCTGCCAGCACCACTATGTCTATTTACATCCACTCAGGCACCACTAGCACTTACATATTTATACCTACATGCGCTTGGTCACGTACACCTGTTTAGTAATAGAACATTTGCATTCCCCCCGATGCCGTAAATCAGAATATTTTACAACGTACTTCACCCCTCCACTTCTTACCACCTGCATGACGCAGCGAGGAAAGAAGTTGACATCACTACGTTGTCTTCATTTTACCTTATTGCATCCATCAACCAATAATTAATAATATCTTAATATCTAACATTTTTAATGGATAAGGTTTCTGACTTAGAATTTTTTTTAATCCAAAAATTGTATAATCACAGTTTTAGGCCACTTACGAAGAATATAACGCATTTCTTACTTTCAATATGATGTTAAAAGATGCATGCAAACAATTTGCGATCATTTTTAGTCTAATCCGACCTTTTTCCAACTCTGTGACACTTCAGAGGTCCTTGTGACACTGTAGAGGTTAGTGTTCAGTCTGACAGCATTGACCTTACATTGGTACAAATCGGATTTGGTGTTACTACCATTTAGTTCCACATCGATGCGCTTGGCCCACCCATTTCATCTGTCCGGCTGTCAACCTCGGAGAAACCCAACGATGTCGATGGTAGACGCGTGGTTGCTCGACAGGTCTCCATAGAGTTAACATTGCGGATCTCAGCACTATGAGAAAACAGCGCTTAAGCGGTTAGAATCGATGACCTAGTTTCACCGACTATTTTCTTTCAAAACCCAAGCAAATTCTCCGATTTAACCAAAAATAAGTCGTTTTGAGTGGAAATAAAGGCAGAAATAGATTCAAAATGTCATTTTGTACGTTATGTACAAGTACCCCAAGATCTGCCCAGATAAACTTGTAGTCCGCGACTACTAGTGCCAACAGGATCACGGAGTAAAACCCCTTGTAGTTGTAGTACAGTAACCCACTGTTTGGAGAGCACCGGCAGGCGATGTGCTTCCCATCCAGAGCGCCACAGGTAAGGGGGAAGTTCCACTTCTCAAAGAATAGGTCCCCGATGGCACGCCATCCTTCTGGAGTCATCGGACAGGTCATGACCTCGTCCATGTACTCGTCGACGATGGCCTGACAGACTTCACACACTATGAGCGACCGTGCGTTGTGGGGGACCCTCCACCCGAACTTCATCGATGAGTATTTGGTGCCAGATGCCAGGTGCCGCAGAGTAAGTGCGATCTTCAGTGCAGGCTCGAGCGGCACTCGGAATGTGGTGCATTTTTTTTCAATCCTCGGTCCCACTCGCGCCACAATCTCGTCAAACAACTGGGGAGGCATCCGCATGAAGTTCACGAATGACGCGGTGTCCTCGCTGCGGAGCTCGACCATTAGCTTGTCGTACAAGCCAAACTCTGGCCGCTTCCCAATCCAGGGTCTGACCCACACTGCGCGCCGCCGCCGCCGCTGCCTCCTCCTTCTCCTCTCAAGACAGGCCGCCAGAAGAACCATGAGGTAGAGACCTAGCTCATGCTGATATAGGGCAATTCTGTACTGATGCTGGAACTGTATCTGGAGTGCCTGCATGGACATCCATCCTGTCTGAGCAGCAGAGCTGGACTGACAGAAGAAGCCTTGCGATGCCTATATATTCCGAGAGCATATGCCGGGCATACGCTGCACATACGCTTTGTATACGCTAGGCATACGCTACAAATACGCTCAAATATGTTACATGAACGCCAGGCGTACGCTACATACGCTATAGATACGCCGAAGGAGCGGTTTTAAGGCCCTGTCACATTACGGCGTATGGCGGGAGCGTATGGCGGCGTAGCCGCTTTACGTCATATACGTCGGCATACGCCGTATACGCTACTCATACGCTACTCATACGCTACTCATACGCTACTCATACGCCGCCAGATGCCGGCTTATGAGGCATACGCCGCCATACGCTTTCATAAATCCGTCCGTCCCCATTTTTTTGTGCATGCTAAAAAAATCTCGACCTACGGAGGCGTATGGTTCTTACGCGACACATACGCTGAGCGTACACCGGCATACGCCCCGCATACGCTGGGGGTACGCCGGCATACGCTAGGGGTACGCCGGCGTACGCTACTCGTACGCTCAACTTGCGTCACGGGCGTATCACGGGCGTATCTCGGGCGTATGCAGCATACGCAGAACCTACGCGTTGCGTATGAGAGCGTATGAAAAGCGTATGGGAGGCGTATGCGAAGCGTATGGCGGCATATGCCCGACCTATGGTCTCGGTATATAAAGGCGACCCACGCCATTCCTTCGGTCATTCCTGCTCTGCTGCTCATACAGGATGGATGCCCAGGCACTGCAAGTACAGTTCCAGCTTTTCTACAGAGTTGCCCTTTATCACCATGAGCTTACTCTACTCCTCATGGTTCTTCTGGCGTCCCGTATCGAGAGACGAAGGAGGAGGGAGCGGCGGCGACGATCAGTGTGGGTCAGACCCTGGATTGGGAGGCGGCCACAGTTTGGCTTGTTCGACAAGCTCATGGTCGAGCTCCGCAGCGAGGACACCGCGTAGTTTGTGAACTTCATGCGGCTGCCTCCCCAATTGTTTGACGAGATTGTGGCGCGAGTGGGACCCAGGATCGCCAAAAAACGGACCACATTCAGGGTGCCGCTCGACCCGGCACTGAAAATAGCACTTACTCTGCGGCACCTGGCATCTGGCACAAAATACTCCTCCATGAAGTTCGGGTGGAGGGTGCCCCACAACACACAGTCGCTGATAGTGCGTGAAGTCTGTAAGGCCATCGTCGACGAGTACATGGCCGAGGTCATGACGTGTCCGACGACTCCAGAAGGGTGGCATGCCATCGCGGACCTCTTTGCAGAGAGGTGGAACTTCCCCCATACCTGTGGCGCTCTGGATAGGAAGCACATCGCCTGCCGATGCCCTCCAAAGAGTGGGTCGCTCTACTACAACTACAAGGGCTTTTTCTCCGTGGTCCTGTTGGCGCTTGTAGATGCGGATTACAAATTTATCTGGGCAGATATTGGCGGTATGGGCTCCGCGTCCGATGCCCAGATCTACAACGCCTCCGAGCTGAAGGCGTGCACAGAAGGTGGCACCATCGGCTTTCCGAACCCTGAACCGCTCGTCGACGGCCAGAAGGATGTGCCGTATTTTCTGATCGGTGACGACGCCTTTGCCCTGCGGCCGACCATGATGAAGCCGTACGGCAAGAGGGACTTGACCAATGACGAGCGACTCTTCAACTACCGGCTTTCCCGAGCTAGGAGAGTGGTGGAGAATGCCTTTGGCATTCTAGCCAACCGCTTCCAAGTGCTCCTGACGACTATGCAGCACCACCCCTCCAACGTGAAGCTCATCGTCAAGGCGTGCATGGTTCTGCACAACCTCATGAGGACACGCTACCCAGCGCTACAGAACATGCAGCTGGATCGTCCCGAGACAGCCAACAACAACTTTGTGCCTGGAGCTTGGCGAGAGGGCCACAACCTTCCTGACATTAACGTTCTACCTGTTAACCCAAACACCGCGTCCAAGCTAGGAAAGGAACAGCGCAATCTAATTAAAGACTGGGTCGTCTCACCCGCCGGAGCACTGTCATGGCAAGACAGGATGATCTGACAAAACATTTTATCAGTCTGTATGCGCTGTGTCTGTCTACTGTTTTTGCAAACATGTGTGTGATGTTGTGACATGTCTCCTGTTATATGAGATGCTAATATGTTTATATGTCTAGCAAAATAAACGATATCATTTCATAGATATGAAAACACAATTTTACATGTCTGTTACGTTCTTTCGCTCCCTAATTTAAAGTCATCTAGTTAATGTAATTGTAATGAATCTCCTCTCTTTTTACATGAATTAACATACATACTAAGAACACAGGGAAAAATAGAGTGACACAGAGACAGAAAGGGGGAGACGAGTTAGAGGGAGGGAGGGAGGGAGGGGGAGAAGAGATAGAGGGATGGAGGGGGAGAAGAGATAGAGGGAGGAAGAGAGATAAAGAGAGAGGAAGAGAGAGGGAGTTAGAGAGAGAGAGAGAAGGAGGAAAGGGAGAAAGGGGAAGGAGAAACATTATTAGAAATATTTTAAATTTAAAGTTTTTATTTATGTTTTAATTTTAATGTTAATTGTACTTTAATATATAACAATTAAATGATGGCATGCCTTTACTGAACACGGACACAAAAATTAAAAGTGACAGTATATTTATTGAAACATCTTGACATATAAATGTACAAACAATATATATACATATTTAACCGTTCGGCTTTTCCGCCCCCGCCTAAGGCGAGCCTACGTGTTAATATAATTAATTGTTTCCATGTGAATTTCCTTGGGCCAGCCGCCGCCGTTGTAGCCTTACCTCCCGCCTGCGCGTTGTCCGTCGTCGGTGTCCGCCCCGGACTGAAGGCGCCAGCCAGAGTATCGTCTAAATACTAGATTTGCCATCGTGCGCATTTATCGGCCTAAAGTGTATTTATATTAGGTTATTTCAACTACTGGCTGCCCCCTTCGTCGTTGGAGATATTATGAATGTTACTAACTGAATCCAAATATGCGCAGTCCAGCACGAGTTGCTGCCGCTGTCTCTACTATTTAGTTTGCATTATACGTCGTGGTTCTAGCCTAAAAGTAACACTACGTTAATTCTGTAAATGCGTCAGTTATTAGATTCCCGCAGAGGGGTGCATTACTTGCAGAAGGCCGACTTAGGCTTAAGGCCTCTCAGTTCATAGAAAGCAATCGAATATCAAGGTTCCATAGCGGTTAATCTACAATAAGACTGGAGGATAGTAAAGAATGCAAGGAACGTCCTGATTCACCTTTACAAGAGCTCACGATTTATTCTTAACCAAAGACTAACATGGATACCAACATAAATAGTGATAAAGGTCTCCCGTTCCCTCCCGTGTGGTTTCTATAATTTAGTTTAGAATTTTGACCCTAAAAAGCCTAAATATCGGTGGAAAACGACGGAGCGTGTAGAAACACGTCCGCCGGGTCTGGCCCCGAACGCCCGACCCCCACATCGTTGCTTGGCTAGTCGCCAAGCAACGCTTTACCACCGGGAACCCTCGCATGCACAAGTGTTAGCAATTTGCGCGCTCGCAAATCGCGCGCGCGCAAATTGCTCAAGGCGAGTAGACACGCCCACTTCACATATATACATACAAATAAATAAATAAGATAAATACGACAACATATATACATATATACACATACAATCACTTCTCT
This sequence comes from Branchipolynoe longqiensis, assembly GCA_030323885.1. Lineage (NCBI taxonomy): Eukaryota > Metazoa > Annelida > Polychaeta > Phyllodocida > Polynoidae > Branchipolynoe > Branchipolynoe longqiensis. Next base: position 104,254 of record JASIRB010004034.1, on the reverse strand, counting down.
CCCTTGCCATTGGCATCAGCTGGCGACTGTGAGGCTGAGGCGAATAAGTCCAAATTGGACCCAAACATGCCCGATATCCCGGATAACCCCGACAAGTTTAAGAGTCCCTCCGGGCTGGCCGACTCAGACAAGTTCACTTCGGGGTCGGCGCGTGTCGGAGTCACCATGTCTGTGGCAGCGCCAGTCCCTAGCCATGGCGGACCCACAGTGGGCGGAGCAACCCCACGCACCACAACTGTAGGAGAGGCCCTCGTGTGCGGCACCATTCCTAAAGTCCGTACTTGCGCGGTTTGCGGTGGTGACGGCCGTACCACTGGCGGAGCTGGAGGCAGAGGCTGAGGCGGAAGACTTGGCAGAGGCGGGTGTGGCAGTGGCTGATGAAGACTGTGTGGCCCGCCCATATAGCGGTCCACGTACTCATGTGTCTGCGCAGGCCACTGGTGGGGTTGAGGCTGGTATGCCTGACTTGTAGGTGCAGGAGCCGGTGCAGGAGCAGGAGCAGGAGCAGGACCAGCCCCACAAACCACCGGTGCCACGAATGTTCCTTCCTCCTCCTCCAGATGGTGCGACACCATGCGGTTGAGTGCACCGCAAATGGACACAAACCGCTCCTCTGGCATCGTGAGGATCATGTCCCGCATATAGTTGGCGAATGCCACTCGCTTCGTCACCGCCGGTGGAGGTGGAGGTGGAGGAGGAGGCGGCTGCATCACCTTGAGGATGTCGGCAGACTCATCGAACCTCTTGTGGATTGCAGCGAGGAGGTTGTTGTCGACTGGGGCAGATCGCTTCCCTCTCCCCTTTCCCCACTCTTGGGATGTAGCGGGAGGAGTGGGTGGAAGATCCTCGTCCATCGCCACCTCCACATCGTCCCAACATTCTCCTCCAAGCTCAGGTCGAGCTGCGGAGCCGCGACAGGAGTGGCCAACTGCAAGACAAAATCATAACAGAACATAAATAACATGAATGCAAATCGATATTTCGACAAAAGACACGACAAGTCAACAGTAAATCAAAAATATATAAAGCAAAAATAATTAACGTTAAATGCAAACATGGATTTATAACGATTATATCACGATACATCTATTGTCAATATCTCGATTTAAGAACAACTACACAACAACTCAACATTAAAGAAATAAATAACATTAACAAATTACTAGAATATTAGATGTTGCTAGGACTTAAAACAGCAACAAACAAACAAACAAACATAAATACAACAAAAGCATAACATAACAAACTTAGAATACGATACTAATGGCCGCACTTGTCAGAACGAAAAAAGATTATGTACTTACACTCCTGCAGGGCTCCGGTCGGTGACGGACGACGGACCGCAGGAACCCGAACTTGCGCAGGATCCACTGCTCCCGCTCAGTCAGGTCAGCGGCTCCGTCCCCGCTCTTTTTCTTGTGGAGCCGCGTGTTCGTGTCCCTGAGCGACTTGAACCACTTCTGGAGATGGAGTGTTGTGGTCCCCAGAAGTGTCGCCTGGTCCTCCCACATCTTGGCCTTTCTGTCTGAGCGGCGGTAATCCGAGAGCTTCATGTTCCAAATGATGGGGTTCTCCTGGAGGAAGTCCAACATTTGATCCTCCTTGAAGACCGACAGAGAACAGTCGCTCTTCTTGGCCCTCCGTCTCTTTGACGTGCCGATGGCAGCGGTGCTGGTGGAGGCGGCGGAGGCAGCGGACGCCGCCCGTGAGCTGCCCGCAGAGGCAGGAGATGGCGAGCTGGAGCGGGGACGCCAGCGTTGCGTCGTCCTCTCCACTTCCATCTCCAGCTCCTCCAGTGGAGAGTGGTGTTCTGGAGAGTAGTGTTGTGGAGAGTGGTGTTGTGGAGAGTGGTGTGGAGAGTGGTGAGGTGGCGAGGCAGGTGAGGAGGCTGGTGATGGAGAGCATTGTAACAAAGTCTGCCTCTTTCTGCCTCTCCCACGGCCTAGTCCTCCTCCTGTAGTTACAGCAGCTCTGGAGGCTGGTGTAGCAGTAGTACTGGTAGTAGTAGTAGTAGCAGTAGCAGAAGCAGCAGCAGCAGTGGTGTTCCTCTTAGCAGGCATGGTGGCAGAGTGAGGGGAGCCTGTTGCTCTAGGCTATATATATACCCAGGAGCCACAAAGCGGCGGACCTCGGAGAGATACCATAGGTCGCGCATAGGTTTCGCATACGCTCCTCATACGCTCCTAAAATATTCATACGCTCCTCATACGCTCCACATGCCAATCAAAGCAGTCAAAAAATGTCGCAGCACGCTCCCATACGCTCCTCATAGGCTCCTCATACGCTCCTCATAGGTCCCCCATACGCTCAAACCCACCCGAAAGTTCACCGAAGGTCATCATAGGCCGGCACCAGCACGGCATATGTAGGTTTTCAATACGCTCCCGCCATACGGCGTAATGTGACAGCCCCTTAAGTGTATGCGTGCACGACTTTGCGCAGCGTATGCGAAGCGTATGCGCAGCGTATGACGGCGTATGACGGTGTATGTGACGCAAGCCGATATGCCGGCATACGCTTACGCCATATGCCGTAATGTGACAGGCCCATTAGCGAACGCAGGCCTCGTGTGACCGGGGGTATAAGCCGATAGAGGGGTTGTAATGACGTCACGAGGCAACTTCCGGTGGCCATATTGGATTACATGTGAAAGGCTTGGAAGTGCTTACATTCAACATTGTGTTTATTTACCAATTTGTTGGTTTATTTGTCACTGTTTTGAGCAATTTGGCCTTAAAAGTTGGTGGAAAAGGGTTTTTTGATGGAGGGGAAGTATTTATTTAATCATGTAGCCTCACATCGTTGCAAAAGCGCAGTATTTTGACACTTTGAATGCTATTTCAAAACATTAGAAAGGTTCTGGCAGTACCCACTAGGTGGCGCCACATACTTCGGCAGCCATTACTATAGGTAGGCCCAGTGGTGGCTGTAGTGTTCTTGGTATAAGACAGGGGGCACCATAGGTGTAATCCAAGATGGCTAACCGCTGAGTGATGACGTGACGTGCACTCCCTCTATTAATCTTGTGGCGCCATCTGGAAGCTATTTTCCGAGAGTTGTGTTGAGTACTGTGATTGGTTGCAGTCCCAGCGTACTTGTTCCTGGCAGCTGAACCACCACCAAGAGTTGGGGCAGGGAAGCCGTAAGGAAAGGCTGGGAACCAGCGGTGGACAAATCACAAGTGGCGTGACATCGGCAAGTTGACCTTCCCGTCTTTGAGTTCTGACACCGAAAATGGCTGCCCTAGTAAAGTTATCGTCGTCACTTGCCTCAAAAGGCAATACTTTGGTGAAAAGTAAGTACGCCCATGTGTTTAGAAACACCACAGAGAATAGTAGATATATGCTGATCACATGTTATTCGTTTCAATGCTGTCACTTATTTATTAGTGGACTTATGAATGTTATGATTAGCTAGACTCGACCTTCAACTGTCACTCTCACTGTCACTACCTAACAGTAACAGTACATTTTTTTTGGAGGGGTCTAGAAAAACGCCTCTATGATTGGTTTGCATTGGTCAATCTTGATTATTCTTGATTATTCTTTTTTATTATGTCGTATGCCTGTATCATTGTATGGGAATCCCTTTACAGCTTAGTTTAAAAATATTTCAATTTGGTGAAGTTTTGCTATTCGGAGTATTCCAATAATAACTTCAAAAGTTTCACTCAATTTCAACCTGCAAATTCACCCTTTTATATCAATCTGTAATTTAAAAAAAGTAAACTGGAGTGTGTAGCCATTATTAATCTTATATACTGTTGAGTTTGGGGAAATTGTGGCGAGTAGATCAGAATTGGCACGAATAGGAATGCAACCGGTATGACTTGTTTTTATCACTTTTTCTGAGACTCGCCTCTGCCTCAGAGTTGGAAAACGTCATAACTTCCTTAATACTCCACCTATTCCCATAATCTTGGTGTCATGTTAAAGGGCGTTTCAAGCTCTTTTCAGTGGTGCCTTTTGTTTTACCTTTATGAAGTATGTTGTGAAAAAACGATCATGGAGTTCACTAATTAACCACAAATGTTATTTTCATGTCACTTATTTTGTTTCAAATGTCCCGTCCTGATATGACCTTAGATGTTGCTAGGACGTAAAACAACAACAAACAAACAACAAACATCTTATTTAATTGCATCAATAGAACATGAATTAAACTAGCTTCACTGAAAATTTCATGAAGATATCTAAAATATTAAAGAAAGTAAATGAATTGCACCAATTTCAGTCACAGAAATGTTTTGTTTCAGGTCACTTTACTTTGTTTCAGGTCACTTAATTTTGTTTTAAATGTCACTTTATGGAGTTATATCAGTAGAACATGCCTTAATCTAGCTTCAGTCCAAATTTCATCTAAATATCTCAATTATTAAAGAAATTACATGCATTTTCCCATAAAAGTCACCAATTTCGGTCACAGAAATCTAGTGCTTATACCTTAAATTAATGTAAGAAAATAAGGCCCAATGTTGGGAAACGCCATAACTTCCTTAATACTCCACCTATTCCCATAATCTTGGTGTCATGTTAAAGGGTGTTTCAAGCTCTTTCCAGTGGTGCCTTTGTTTTATTATTGAAGGGGTTTGAATTTTGTTGGCACATACCTAGTAACAGTATCAGTACACTTCTACAGTCTACACACTAACACTGTCAGTTAAAGTTGTAAGTTGTATTGTAATTTGTAACGCCACTGCCACTTGTGTCATTATCATGACTATATTTGTATATAATATAGCTATGTAGTGGCAGTCATACCCGCCATGTAAAGACACAACTGAGCTAACAAAAGACTGAAAAGTTAACCACTTTAAGTTTAAACCAGTATCAGTTGGCATTCCCGAACATGGTAATCATATATTCTTTCTAATGTAACTATAAAGAAAGTTACATCGATTTGAACTTGAAAAATATGCCTAATTATGGGCCATTTGTTGTATAGTAAACCAACCAAAAGTTGTGACCCAAAGTCAGCAGGACATAAGCGATGCCGAGGCATGAAAGCCAAGTAGCACAAAGCAGAGGTGAGAGGGCCAGCAAAAGTTAAAGTGCTGCGGATCAAATATCTCCTTTGGCAATAGATCAAACTTCCTTATAATTTCACATGTAGACAACTAATGAAGGAACAAACTTTCATAGTTTGATGAGATAAATTAATCTCCTTTGGGTGATTTGATGAAGATTTTGTGGAGAAAAGTAGAACTTGAAATTCAACCATCAACATTTGAACTGATACTGGTCCAATTGAAACAATTAAAAAATGATGATGTAGAGAAATCTGTGCTCTATTTTATGAAAACAAGAGCTAAATTGTAGCTAGAAAACCCTCCTTTTGGCAAACTGAAAGACAATCTCTACCCCAAAGCAGCTCCGTGCCGCTGAATGAGGCTAGCATTACCGTCGCTGCCGAAACGCTTTGCGGTGATCTGTGTTATTCACACATAGCTACTGTTAATATTTCATCGTGCAATGCCAACGTCTACAACACATCAGATCATGACATCACATGCCATTCACTCATCACTGTCACTGATGTCTGATGCAGTGATGCACAGAAAACGCAGAAACTAGGCTTACTAGGTACCCTCCTTAAAATTTCAAAGGGGTCCAAATATAATTTCACTGGAATCTCCAATGATTCAAAAGCAATATGCTTTTAAAATTTTTTTAATATTCCAAACTTTGAGTGAGATATGTGCATTTGAAAGTTTGTTACTTTCAGATCTTCTGTATTATCTAATGCATTGGAGAAGTGCCTTATTAAGGAGTTTAACCTCCATAGAGTGATACTTTCAAATGATATTTCACTCAAATTTTGGAATATTTAAACAATTTAAAAAGCATATTGCTCTTGATTCTTTTGAGTTTCCACTGAAGTTATAAGTTATAATTTGAATGTTTGTACCACTTTGAACATTTAAGGAGGGTACCTACATTAGAAAAGACAAAAGAATTGAAAGTCAAAAGCTTTCAAATGCATATATATGTATCACTCAAATTTTGGAAGATTTTTAAAATTCAAAAGGCATATTGCTTTTGAATCATTGGAGCTTCCAGTGAAGTTATAATTGTAATGCTTGGACACCTTTGAAAATTAATGGAAGGTACTTACCATTGAAAATGTTGATGGAAATGACTCTTAAAAACTATGCTAAGTCGCTGTAAACATACAATTCCGGCCCTTGCTATACATTCGCGGGTGATGTTGGACAACAAAAAGGTTTGGTGGAAAAACTAATATAAATAAGCAAAGCTTAAGTTAAGACCCACCCGCCCTCACATTGATTAATATATTGTGTATATTTTCTGCGGAATTGATATAAACTGGTCCCTGTGCCTTCTCCCATGTTTCAGTCAAAAACAAGTTTCAGCAGTACTTATAGTTATACCCGGCGGGAACTTTATTAAAACATGGGGAGAAGCCACTGGGACCAGTTTATATCAATTCCGCAGAAACAGCTGTTTCTGGATTCTGGTGAATTCATTTTCCCTCTCTATAGCCGTGTTTACACCGGGAATTGTAAAACGATCTAGACAAAGCGATTTATATGAAGCGTTTTAGTGGCGCGTTTACACGGACCGAGTTTGAAAGTGTGTCGGCGCCGGACACCAGCAGCCTTAGTGGGGAGTCTGTAGCCGGCGAGTACTGCTATTTGTTTAGTTTACATAAGTCGATTCACAATATGAATAACGACACCAATGTAGCGGCTACCTTAATATCGCTTGGAATTTAGGGTTAATTTAATTAAATTTCATTATTTGAGTATGTAATTCTGTTAAATATGATCGCATTCAATAGATTTCAGCCTAATCGGTCCCTAACACTGCTGGGCACCAGCAATTAGTTACAGCTGAGCCTGTAGCCGGCGAGCACCACTATTTTACACTATCGCTGCCCGGGAACCAGCTGAATAGCTTCATATAAACCACCTCGCGAGGTGGTTTACATGTACTGATTTATATGAATCGATTCAGCCCTAAAACGCCTCAGAGTCGCATTTACACGACAAATGTAAATCGATCTAGGCAAGTCGTTTTATATGAAGCGTTTTAACTCGCCCGTGTAAACGGGGCTTATGACTACGGGTATTGTTTATGTATATTTTCACGTGGTAATCATTAGCCTCCCTCCTTGGTGGGTCGGTATAATCTATATCAGTAATATGTTAAGAAATGCCTAGGACTGAACCCCCACATTGGTGATTAATACATTTAGCAATTTTGCCTATTTGTTTCTGCTGGAGTTCAAGCACATTGTTGTGCTTACGTGTGTCATGGGGGTGATGAAAATGGGAAATATTGCGCCTAGAGTGGGACTCGAACCCACATCTCTTTGCATTCCGGGCCAGTGTGCTAACCATTACACCACCTAGGCTGTCTGATATCAACACACTACCCACGCCTACCTGCCTATGTGGTCACTTGCCTGAGACGTCAGTACAGACCACTACACTCGTCCCCCTGGAATTGTAAGTCTTTTAATGCTTACAATTACATACACACAGGCAATGCAACGCACTTACATACACAGGGTAGGTTCAACAACTATGCAGCGCGTAGCTTGTACAGGATCATGGTCACCGCAATCAATGTCATGGGGGTGATGAAAATGGGAAATATTGCGCCTAGAGGAGGACTCGAAGCCACATCTCTTTGCATTCTGGGCTAGTGTGCTAACCATTACACCACCTAGGCTCCCTGATATCAACACACTACCCATGCCTACCTGTCTATGCGGCTCCTTGCCTGAGAGGCCAGCGCAGACTACTACACGTGTATAAGTTTCAGTCCTGCCAAAACTGGTTCTGGGCAAATCTGTGCTTATACATTCTGTTTGTTGGGGACCAGTTTGACACAAATAGTAATCAAGCTGGTTCCCTGTTCTTGGAGTACTCTAATACATGGGAGAAGGCACTGGGACCAGTTTATATCAATTCCACCTAATGATGATGGGGGACATGGATTCTTTTAATAAGTCTGACAGGTGAATTTGTTGGATAATTTCCGCTTTGACCTCGAGTTTAGCAATAGGTGAACATGAGGACAACGCTGGTGGGATGCATCAGCTCATTTTGAAAGCACTGATCGCTAAATATATATAATTTGGAAAGACGTGTCACAAGTCGGTACCCGTCCTGATATGACGTTAAATGTTTCCAGGATGTGAAATTCAAACAACCAACCATCAAAATAACGCGTGTGCAGTAAATAATGAATATCCTGTCCTGTGTTTCCTTGTAGATGTGACGCCTCGCCTCAGCACCTTCTGGGGTTATGCGAAAGTGGAACTGCGGCCACCCACTCCAGCTGATTTTCCTCAGATCTCCAAGGGCTTTAATAACCTAATCACCGGAGCCACCACCGGCCGGTGGCAACGTGTCACAATCAAGGTACCCAGAACTTGTTCCGACTGTTTTTTTTTTTAGGCAGTGGCTACCCATACGTGACCGTACGTGTAGAGTTGAAGTCTAGGTATACGTGTGCATGCGCGATCGTTCCTCACGTATCTTTAGCAGTTGCTAAGCGTACGTGACCGTACTGGTAGAATCAAAGTCTAGGCGTACATGGACATTGCTTAAATATATATAATAAATTAAGATTTTAATTTGGTGGAAATAGCCCTAACCCTACAGATCCGCGCGCAGTGCACGCACGTACGCCTAGACTTCAACTCTACCCGTACGGTCACGTATGGGTAGACACTACGTTTTTTTAAAACCTTTTGCCATATTTTAATATAAATGCATTGGCAGTGTTTGTACAGAGGCCGGTTATCCTACTTTCGATGGATTTAATTTCAAAACCAAATCAATATTTGTCGAATAAAGTCACATTTTTTATTTTTGGTTGTACAAAAGTAGGATTTATTTCTGTCTTGGTACAAACACTGCATTGACATCATACGGTTAGGCAGTAACAGATTCTATTAAATTGGCTTAGTGTCCTCGTCTGTGTGGTGACAAATGTACACCAATGTGGGTCTTTTCATGGTAAATGGGGCCAAAGTGTTATATGTGGGCTAACAATTAATATTGTGTATTTCTCTTTTTTTTTCCCCACTGAGTGGTCAACTCTTGTCTATAGTAATGTGAAGGAAAAGATAGTTTGGGTTACCATCTTGTCAGAATAGCATTACTAGTTATGGCATTATAAAATAGGCTTACACATGCAACAGTAGCAAGTGTTTTCTTCGTGAAGCGCTGGTATTCCTAGAATAGCATATTCCCTGACATAGCGAGCAGGGGACACCATAGTTACATCCAGAACCAGTTTAATCACCATGGAATATTAGAAAAAGATATGCAGGCAAGATGGACATTTATTTCAAGTGAGAGTATCCTTTTATTAGTTTATAGATTAACAGGTAATATTCTATGCAAAATAAATGTCTAGTAGGCTGTAGAAAAGTCCACATTCTCAAGTTAACATATTCATGCCTTTAAAACCCCATATTTTTGGAATGAACATGTTTGCTTTAAAATTTAAAAAAAAAAAAACTATCACATTAGGCCTCTTCATATCTATAACCTCCAACGTGTAAGAATGCCAGTTCTATATTCTATTAAGAAAATAACTCCTCTACTCTTTCAATAATTGGTTTTGACCATTACATACTGGAAAACACATTGGCTCCATTCACAATGAAACGACCCATATCTAAGTTAGATATGGAGCATTAAATCTAGATAATTGTTTTGGTTTTGAAAATTTGATGTTTTATCGGATTATGCCGCTTTTATCTAATGGTTGTTCGAAAACTCAAACTAAGTATCTCTTTCTTCGTAGGAAGCCACTGTAAACACGTTGGTGGCCTTCGAGGTGGCCATGTGGTTCTTCATTGGAGAGTGTCTCGGGAAGCGGTCCATTGTTGGCTACCAGATACCTGGGGCAGTTCACTTCGAGACAGAGTTCTAAAGACATCCAAAGACTTATCGATATGGTCCAACTCTCCCCAAGATGCCACCTGGGCCTTTACTGGATGGTGTGGCTTCTTAGCTTCACACGCGGCATCTTTGTAGGATATAAGAACAAAAAGACTGGGCCGACAACTTTTTTAAGTGGAGCAATAGTTGGCGGTTTCGCACACTAGGTGGCAGGAATGTGCCATAGTGGTGATCATGGCGATGGATTTTGGTTCAGCTATAAAACACATTACATGTATTTTGTGGTTTGCGTTTGTTGTTTTTGAAAACTTTAATCGGTTGGCAATTAGTTGCTTATCCATTTCCTGAAAACTACTTATTTGGTTACAATGGCCTGCTCGGGTTGGTCCCGGTGTGGCGTTTTCAGCCGTGTACCGTGCTCAACCGTGTGATTAGACTCAAACTCAAGGCATTGTCAATGGTCGTGAGTCACTAACCTTATAAATTTAATATAATGTTTTTGGTAAAGATGTTTTCTATATGTGTACCAAGCGATTTGTTAATAGGTGGTGTGGTTTTAGAGATATTTCACTTGTTCTGTATTTTCTGTATGAAGATTACTCACGACCATTGACAATGCCTTGAGTTTGAGTCTAATCACACGGCTGAGCACGCCACACGGCTGAAAACGTCACACCGGGTCGCTGCCTGGTTACTCCCGCAGCCCCGTGCCTGAGACGGGGCTGCTGAACAACCTATTAGAAAAAGTGTCGGGAAGCTGGGTAAAGGAAATCAGAGAAGCAAACTATATGCTTCAGACCTCTTTATATTTACCCGCTACTTTTGGATGGATACTTTATGAAATAATGTAAGTTAGTAGTTTAAAACTCCAATCCAGAGGATTCCTTCGCCTTTTTGTTCATCCTCTGCCATGAGTGACTGTTGCTATGGTGACTTGACCTGTCAATCAGTGGATGAAATGGTTTGGATCTAAATGATGAAAACAAATTTTTAAATACTGTACCTTTCATTGTAATCAACAAACGTACACATTGGGTAAATACCCGTTGCAATATAATTTCTTTCTTGAAGATTTATACTGCCTATTATGGATAAGCCTGAATAGACTTGTTTTCACCATTTGACAGTTTGTCAATAGAAAGCCCGAGCCTACACTTTTACCGACTCAAGGGATTTTTAACCTCCCACACCACATAGACATGGTATGAGAGCAACTGGCCTTTGATGACGCTGTAAGTTATCCACAGCGGTGGAAATCCAAATTGGCAGAGGTGGGGGCACCACCAACCTTCAGATTAGGAGTCTGACCTAGAAAAAGGTCAGACACTCTGACCAGTCCGCCACAGAGAACATAATAAATAATGCATTTGATAACCCACTCACGTCATGCCTAGAACATTTTCATGAACTGTGGATGTTTCACTAAATTGCGTCTCCTGGGAGTCCTTGGTGACCGGTGTGTGGACAAATAATTATTTAAATGAAGAACTGGTTCTACATATTTTATAGGGCCTACATTGACTGATTTTAGCACAGTGAACTTATACAGTGAGGTTCCTTGAATAATTTCGCCGGAATACATGATATTCACACGCATGCGCTGTGGCAACAACCGTAGTGTTTGTCGTCGCCGTCATATGTTGCATTCATTGTAAGTATTGTGTATTCACACCATGGCCATGTACGCATTTGGAGGCGCCGCTGTATGAAAATTCATGCAGATACTTTTTCGTCGACCAAAATCACTCAAATTTGAAGGTATTCATTTTTGAAGCTACCATATTCATCTTGGCATACCTATTTTCTATCTATTGGCCATTTATCATGAAGATTGGGTGACCCTTGCATGATGATTTTCCCATTCTTTAACTGCAATATGACTCAAACTTGAAGTCTGCATAGTTATGGTGGTATTATGTACCATGCTGCACTGTCAGCGTAATTATATGTGTAACACAGTTAAACAGGTAGTGTTAGTAATTACAAATTAATAAAAGCTTTAAAAGGGTTCAAATATATTAACAAAATATATATATATTAAGAAAGTTATGCAATTTTGAATTTAAGAAACGATTGGCAGTGTTGCGGATTTCGAGGGACACCAGTTTCACAGGGACACTTCCATTCAAATGCATTGTTAACGGCCGTGAGCAAATCTTCATACAGAAAAAGTCAAATATCTCCCAAATTACACCATCTAGAAATAAATCGCTTGGTACACATATAGAAAACATCTTTACCAAAAACATTATATTAAATTTATAAGGTTAGGGTTCTTGAATTCTATTAATTTTGAATAAAACTAACGTTTTGCACTGCGCGTACCGTCAAACTCAAGGCATTGTCAATGGCCGTGAGCAGTCTTCATGCAGACAATACAGAAAAAGTGAAATATCTCTAAAATGACACCAGCTACAAACAAATCGCTTGGTACACATATAGAAAACATGTTTAGCAAAAACATTATATTAAATTTATAAGGTTAGTGACGATGCTGTTCGAGTTTGACGCGTGTGCAGGAGTGATGTGTCCCTGTGAAACTGGTGTCCCTCGGAATCCGCAACAGCAGCCAAGGTGAGTGACATTGCCAACTGAAATGCATTTGATCATCACTCAATCTTAATGAAAATTGACCAATAAATTGAAAAAAGGGTATGCAAAAATGAATAATAGTTTCAAAAGTGAATATCTTCAAATTTTACTCCTTTAATTTCTGTAGTAGTTCATACACATCGGCACACAGCAGTGTCTTATGGCAATTTCCTATACCCGACGCGTACTGGGCCTCGTTCTGATGCCGAATTAGGTCACGTGTGAATTGTCTTTGGAAAGTAGCCAACCCATAGATATTTAGAGATTGATTTATGTTTCCGTCCCCCCCGCCCCAATATGCTGCTTGGTTCCCATGGAAACAGCAGATTTGGGTGAAAATCACAATTTCTAAATTAAAAAGAATTTAAAAAAAATGCAAGATAACCAACTGACGTTGGATTATGCTTAAAACTAACTGCATTTAATTTTGACACTTGATCCCTGGAACCAGGGCAGGGAGGGGAACTTCAAGCGCACGTCTAGACCTGATATACTATGGTGGCGCCACCTAACGAGGAACATGGCATCTAATTGGCAGCATATGTCTTCATTTCACCTCTAAAGATGCAATTATATTTATTACAAAACCAACATCCGTCAAATTTCGATTCCAAATCATTACCTATATTTCATAGACATTTTATTATCCACATGCATTTTACCATGTTAAAAATCAACCTGTCGCCCCACCCCCCCCAAAAGAAACAACACTGTCACTGGTACTTGGCGTATCGACTCTCCATGCAGATGTTTCCCCCGAACACACTAGTACAACGCACTAATATCCGCTAGGGGAGTGACCCGGCCTGCTGTAACCAGCGGTTGGGTAGGACCAGCGTCGTTTTCCCAGTCCCCGAAACCGCTTCAGAAGTGTCAGCATCATCTTTCGTCACGACAGCGCGGGTGACAGCTGTGATGCGCGCTACTGAAAGGCGTTTTGCACCTCTGGCCACATTTTGACATCAGCAGACACAATGGTAACGGTTTTCATTGCGACACATTCACTCTAAGTACTTGGAGTAGGCAGGCACAGTCAAGTTACTGCTGTCTATGGTCAGGCACAGACCTGTCACACTGCGACGATCCTTGATCGCGTTACTTTAGTGTTGCTGTAATTACCGGTCGGACGATGTAGAATTCAATGCAGTGTGACGGCCCTAATCGCTAATTTATTTCTGCCTGCATCTATCTCGTTTTCCCCTTTGAGAGTGTGGTAGAGGACAGTAATCAAAATAGATGAGTGATTCCTACAATACGGAATCGCATGCACAATTAGTCGTGGAAAACGGGCAGAATTGCACTGCCACTGGCCACTTTCCCTGAGAGGTTCTCTAGCTGACAGCTCAGCCTCTGCCTCTGGCCTCTCTGACACTGTCTAGCAATGTGGACACAATTTACAAACCACACCAATCTGAAAATGGATTGCATTGTTGGAAAGAGCTTTGAAAACCATACAAGAAAATCCAACAATCATGTCAATCGATTGATTATTAAGGGTGCTAGAGCTATTTAAATTTCGGTAATGAGGGGTAATTTTCTGCCTTTGTTTTAAGGCCTTAGCATTACAAGTGTGTGACCCAAAATCTAGATATTTAGTCATTTTGTTCTAACTTGCTTAATAATCGATATATCTCACTGAATTTTTCAGTGTAAGTAGATGACTATCTGCTCTGACGATTCCTCCCATTAAAATAAAAGTGAGTGAGTGAGTGAGTGACTTGGAGGATTTACACCATTAAATAAAAGTAAATGAATAAATTAGTGATTCGGAAAGATTATAGGAATTTCTCATTGTGTAATGAGTATATCCATGGGTCCATTGTAGTTATACTTTCATCCTTAAGATTCATAAGAATATATCAGTAATACGTCAACTTACAAGTAAGTCTAGTATAACTATCCTATATCCATGAAACTTTAAGTTTTCTTCCATTGTTTTAATGTTTTAGCGTTACAAGTGTGACCCAAAACCTATACATTTGATAATTTAGTCATTTTTTGTTCTAACTTCCTAAATAATCGAGATATCTAAATGAAATGTTCAGTGTAAGTAGATGCCTACCTGCTCTATCGATTCCACCCATTAAAATAAAAGTAAATGCACACATTAGTGACATATTTGTGGATTTTCGGTCGTCATTAATATGATTGATCTTATAACACTGAAACTTTGGGGACCTAGCTAAGTAGCTTTTCGACCTTACACCACCATCATGAAACTTCACACAATGGTCAATTAATAACAGATTTAAATGTCTGCCGACCTTTTAAAGCTGCCCAGGATATATAGAAGGTGGAGTTTGAGTGTTGAAATCAAGTCAAATCTTCTAAATGTGCACAGGCACAGAAAACATGAACAGATTTGCAAATTGTAAACATGAGGTTGTAGATGGACATTTTATCTACATCATAGGCTGAAATTCATGAGGATAGCATTTTGGGGGACCCCTCTGTTATCAGAACGATTTTTCCGGGAACAGATATTTGGCAGAAAACGGCCCTCGTGTAGCGCGCGGACGTGCACGTACCTACTCCGTCTCTGCATCTAGTAGAACTAATAGATTGTTTGTTTGTTGTTGTTGTTTTACGTCCTAGCAACATCTAAGGTCATATCAGGACTAATAGAAGGGTAATGGGATGTGATTGAAATGTCCCTGCTTAAAGCTACATAGTCCAATGAAAGCACCAAATCTTCAAAGCCATAACACATACCGTATGACCCCGTTAAACCAAACTTGAAGGGAACCTAGAAATTTATTTGGATCAACCGATCAAAAAGTGATTATCTGTGCCTGGTTTTGAATTAAACTTTATAGCGATAAAGCAAATGCATTTATCTAAAAATATGGGAGGTGGAGGTGCATGGAAGATAGGGGTGCGTGAGAGATGGTGGTGGGGTAGGATTTGGTGTGGGGGTGCGAGGGAGATGGGGGGGGGGTATTTGGGGGGTGGGGGTGGGTGGGAGATAAGGCCTGGGGTCCGACAATTCTGTTTGGATTAATGGACTTTGGTTTAACAAACTTTTTTATATGATAAAATGGTAGTATTTTGCCTGGCCTATAAAAGTTTGGATGAACCGATCGTTTGGTTTAACCGAGCTTCGTTTAATGGGGTTATACTGTAACTAGATTTAATTCTACCTGTGAATCCAACTTTAATGCTGGTGCACTTATTAATGGTGTTTAAGCACCTGTTGCTGCATAGTGTAGTAGTCTGTACATGAGCCATACTACCATGCGGTAGCGGCAGAGACTACACCACACACCTACGCAGTTACACTGAACTGTGCTAGGTGGCGGCAGGCTAGCCACCGGGCAGACCCCGACTGGGCTGTCCTCTACTGCCTGTGGCTAGCTCACCCCCACCGACCCACCCACATAAGGTCGATGTGGGATCTAGCGAGTGAAGGGACAGGTCGGTTGACTGTGGATGCTGTGGAGAGCAGATTGGTTCAATAAACCAAGTTGAAGCATACTTACATTGGATCTTGGCGTTCTTCCGTGTGCGCGTGGCAGTCGAAGGAGGCCATGGGCCATTACAATAGTATACCATTGTCATAGAAGGGAATCCTAACATGACAAAGCCATTTTAATACCATAGAACCTGTTAGTGCTACTGTTGAAGCCTATGGTCTTGTAATGGCCCACGGCCCTCCGACTCACCCTGCCAAGCACACACGGAAGAACGCCAAGATCCAATATAAGTACGCTTCACCTGGGTTTATTGAACAAATCTGCTCTCCGCGGCATCCACAGTCATCTGACTCGCCAGGTCCCACATCGACTCTATAGGTGTGTGGGGGGGTGGGCTAGCTACACGCAGTAGAGGGCAGCCTAGTCGGGGTCTGCCTGGTGGCTAGCTTGCCGCCACCTAGCGCAGTTCAGTGGAACTGCGTAGGTGTGCGGCGTAGTCTCCGCCGCTACCGCATGGTAGTGGAGCTCATGTACAGACGGCTACAGTCTCATGATATTTTATTTTACATGTTTGCCAACATTTATTTGGCATGTTTTTATTTCAAATATTTCCAACTGTAGTCATTTAAAATAAAAGCTACTTCAAACTAAAGTAAAGTAGATTATACTTTATAGTGATAAAGCCAATGCATTTATCTCAAAATATGTGAGACGGTCGGAATAAGTGACTTTATTCCTGCAGCCCTACTCTAGGGCTACTGTAACTTACAGATTAACTTACAGATCCTGTTCTGGCTGATCTAGGTCCTATTGGGGCCTCTAAATTCTAATGCCAGCTCGTTAGAGTAAAAAAAATAAATCTTTTTTTTGCACACATATGAAGGTGGATGGAGCACTGCCTGTGTTTTGAGTTTTTGTCATTTTCTGAGATAAAAATATTAGGCTCAATGTTATTGTCTACCTTACTTTAGTTGGAAGTAACTTTTATTTTAAGTGATTAACCGTTGAGATATTTGAAGTGTAAACATGCAAAATCAATTTGGCAAGCTTGCCAAAAACTCTGACGCAATAGACTTCTGCAGTAACAGTTTCTATTAAATTGACTCGGTATTCCCTTCTATGTGGCACCATTATCTAAGTAAAATATATAAAATCAAATTTAGATAATTTTTATCGCTTTGAAAATTTGCTGTTTTCGTCTGACTAAGTAGCTTTAAAAAGAAAAAAGTTGATTTAATTACGTTGAAGCTTGAATAAACAATTAGTTTTTCTTATGTTGCATAGACACGAGACAACTTCACAGCATAAAATGGAAGTACAAGC
Organism: Branchipolynoe longqiensis; assembly: GCA_030323885.1. NCBI lineage: Eukaryota > Metazoa > Annelida > Polychaeta > Phyllodocida > Polynoidae > Branchipolynoe > Branchipolynoe longqiensis. The sequence goes on along the minus strand of JASIRB010004034.1, from coordinate 87,040 downwards.
TCAATAATGAATCTTCACTGGTGCCCAGCAAGGTTGGCAGAGTGAGTGACAGCCAGACGGCACCATCAGCCATAGCCATGATGGCAGAGGATGAGTTGTCGAATGACATCATGGCAGATGATGTGGAGTTTCGTGTGGGCGGTACACACGATGGAGACCTGTTTTGTCCTAACGGTAAGGTCCTCGTTCCGCTTCTTCTGGATGATGGTGCGTTCGACAAAACTGGAGGAGGAACGGAGAACGAAGAAACCCCATTGCAAGCGAAGAGAGAAACACATGTCTACGGACCTACGACCTATCAGATGTATCACTCGACGGATGAGGATGTAACCAGTTCGGGTGAAGAAGATGCTTTCCGGGACAGCTTTCCGTCAGATCTGACCAACAAGCCGTTGATGCCGCCTCGACAGCGTCCGGTTGTTCGCATTAAGACTCAGCGCTCGAAGACGACGTGTGCCCAGCTACTGTGGCCACTCGTTTACCTGACAATATTTGTGGCGGCAATGGCAGCCTTCGTCTGCTTAGTCATGTACGTCGTTGACGTTTACACAACTCGTCTCCTATTGGCCGAGCAGTCTGGCGGGGACGATGGAGACGCGTGGTCACGTGACTTGGAGAACCTGACAGTGATTGGCTGTGGGAGCGTGGCGGTGAAGGACGTGTGGGTGGTGGGTCTGCCAAAGATTCTCACCGAGTCCGCATTCAGACTTGTCGATGTGAACCAAGATGGAGTCCTGGATGTCATATTCGGCTTCGCTACAGGTAAGGCTGTACATGATTGGTGATTTTTGTGGGTTTGGTATCCGGCCTCTTGTTTTTTATATTAAAACCATACCGGTCATTGTTATTTCTCATGCTTATTTACAATTCACAGTGAATCAACTATGAATACAGCTGTGTTTCGGGGCACTTTAATTTAATAAACGTCTTTAAACCGTCCTGGAATTTTGCACTGAAAGGTCCTGCAATTTGATGTCAAAATGGGTATTATCCCTGCTATAGATTTTTTTGTTTGTTGGTCCATTAGTTGTTTAAGCAGGGGAAATTTCAGTTATAGACGACTGGTCTTCCTCATTCCACTGCTGGTCGATAGAAAGCCTGAGCCTACACTTTTACCGACCCAAGGGATTTTTAACCTCCCACACCACATAGACATGGTATGAGAGCAACCGGCCTTTGATGACGCTGTAAGTTATACACAGCGGTGGAAATCCTAATTGGCTGAGCTGGGGGCATGGGGAATCGAACTGCCGACCCTCAGATTAGGAGTCTGACCTAGAAAAAAGTCAGACACTCTAACCACTCCGCCACAGAGACACCAGATTGATTTCATTAGGGAGCCTAGTTCTAAGACTAATGGTTAGCATGCTCACACAAGAATGGCAGAAATGTAGGTTCAAATCCTGCTCTAGACACAATGTCCCTGTTTGTTGCAGGAACACTAACCGTCAGATTATACAACCGCCACAAGTAATTGATTGACAGCTCTAATCCTCTAGCTCTGTGTCCATTAATAATGATTACTTTTACTTTTTTTTAGGCCCTGTGGGTAGAGAATACTTGAACAATAATGATTTCCTACAGCAGGCCGTCAAGTGTCCTACTTTTTCCTATTTCTTTTTAATGAGGCCTTATTTTCATTTTAAAATCCCTATTTTTAAACACCCAACACCCCCCCCAAACACCAAACCCCCACACCACAAAAAACAGAGAATGTCACTTTTGCAACATCTTTGTCAGGAAATGTCTATTTTTAAAGAAAAATAGGGGCACCTAGTAAGTGGGGGTTGCCTACTAAGCTGGGTAATGCGGTAAACTAGAAATCAAATAGAATGAGACTTGAACAAGTAGCACAGTATGACACACCATATATTAACATTTGAACTTCAATTGTTTATTTCCTATTTTCCTACGTTTTGAGGTGACTGCTCATTGGATGGCCTCTATACACTATTTTAGTACATTTGCTCTTGTACAAAAATCCTATTTTCTTCCTATTTTGTGACCGGGCGCGGTGGCCTAATCGGTAGAGCGTGGGCCTCGTGTGTGGAAGGTCGGGAGTTCGGTTCCCGGTCGAGTCAAACCAATGACTTTAAAATTGGTACTTGTCGCTTCCTAGCCTGGCACTCGGCATTAATAGGATAGGGCAAGGACTGGTTAGCTCAGTGTCAGGATAATGTGACTGAGTGGGACATTGGGTCATGGTGCCGGCGGGTTGATTTCCCAGTGGGGCAGCACTATAAAGTTGCCATGAGTGCGAACTGTCACAAGTCGGTACCCGTCCTGATATGACCTTAGATGTTGCTAGGACGTAAAGCAACAACAAACAAACAATCCTATTTTGTGCGGAAAATCCCTGTTTTTCTGACAAAGAAATCCCTATTTTCCTATTTGTTTTAACCTACTGCTTCACTTGACTCCCTGCTAAAGACATTTTAATCAAACAGATATTTGATCTTGTAGGTGCAGATAAAATGAGATCGGACGATTTGGTGTGTGATATCTACTTTAACGGAACGAAGCCATGCGGTGGTGGGATCCTGGCACTTGACGGAGTCACTGGGAGTACGCTCTGGGAACACCGGGCGGTGCATGAGATCTTTTCGCTCAATTGCCAAGAGGACCTGAATCAGGACGGTATCAAGGACTGCATTGGCGGAGGTCGAGCTGGGGTGAGCTGTGCTTAAACCATTCATGGCGCCACCTATCGCTTCACCACTGCATTAATGCTGCCACCTATCGGTCATTTGAATAACTGTATATCTTTTCTATGATCTCTTGTGTTAAATCTTTTCAGATATTAAAAGAAAAAAGTTCCCTATTTATATTAATTTAAATTAAAACATAGTTTTTTTGTTTTTTTTCGAATTAGACCCACTGCCTGCATATATTCAGTCAGGGATGTTCTGCTCTAGAGGCAATAAATGCAGGTGGTGTCCTGCCATGGGGATGGATTAATGCAGGTGGTGTCCTGCCGTGGGGATGTATTAATGCAGGTGGTGTCCTGATTTAAGCCAACATATCCAACTTAGATACGGGTACACTCATCAAACATTTATTGTACGGTGGTGTTCCTGTGCTATGTCGCTATGCTCGAAAACGGTTAAGCAAAGCACTATGTCCAGTATTTCGATGTTCGTATCAAAATAAATTTGGCATGGTTTCTGTATAGACTCTGAACTCAACCCTTTAAATTAAACGCGACTTCAAACTAAAGTTAAGTGGATTACATTTACAATGATCGACAACATATTTTGATTTTAAGTAAAACAAATTTGAAAAAACTTGTTTTATTTAACAATGACAATTGATTTTCGTATCATTGGCTATTGGATTTCAAACATATGGTCATTCTGACATTTCTTTGGAGGAAACCTGCTGCCGCCACATAGGCTACTCTTTCTGATAAGCAGCAATGGGTCTTTTGTAGGCACTTTCCTACAGACAGGACAGCACATACCACAGATTTTGATGAACTAGTTGTGGATCATAACAGAAAATAGCCCAAACAGCAAATATGCCCACTGAGCAGGATACCATCACAGGTGGACACGTTACCGCCTGAGCTATGTCCCGCTCCCGCTTGATTTTAAGAATAAAACAATTTAAATGGCAGAAACTCCATCCAAACATTGGATTATGTAACTTCATCAGGAGAAAACACGGTGTTTGTTGCAGACATTCCAGGCAGCGAGCGGTCGAGATGGCACATTGTTGTGGCGGTTCAATGACAGCAGCCAGAATATGGTGATGAATGCTTACACCGGGCAGTACGTCGGGGACATGGACGATGATGGCATCCCCGACATCCTCAACATCCACGGTGGCGACCCGCTAGGCGAGCCGGGTACGTGGACTAGAATCTGGAGATCGTTCTCCTTATTAACTTACAGATTCTCTTCTGGCTGATCTAGGACCTATTGTGGCTCTAATACCTGCTCGTTATGATAAAAAGAATATTTTTTTTGCACACACATACGGAGGTGGGCGGAGCCCTGAAGTCATATAATTGTGGGTGTCCTCTCCAATCTCCAATGTCTATCCAACCTTCTCTCAAATGCTTCTGCCATATGCAGAGAGATCAGACGGGATGGCCGAATGAGTTAAGCGTCCGTTTTGGTAGATCGTGGGATTCGAACCCATGGGTTCAAGCGAACCCTGATCAAGTCAAACCAATGACTTAAAAATTGATACTTGTCGATTCCTAGCCAGGCGCTCGGCATTATTGGGATAGGACAAGGACTGGTTGTCTCAGTATCTTGAGTGGGATATCGGGTTATGGTGCTGGCGGCCTGGTCTCCCAGTGGCAGTGGGGCAGCACTATAAAGTAGCCATGAGTGCACACTGTAATCGAGAAAAACAGATGTTTTAAATGGATAAACACAAAGTATAGTGAAAGCTGGATTGTTGACTGTTTGCAATCTACAAACAGTTACAAGCCATAAACAAGAAGCAAGAAACCCTAAATTATTACTTTGTAAAAATTCCAAAGATTTGAATAAAATTGCACTAGTGCTGTCTAGTGGTGAAAACAAGTGTCATCCATTACGAGCAGGGTAAATAAATTGTTCATAAAACACAACTTAAGAACCCAACCCTAACAACAGAATTCATATTGCTGTGAGGTACCTATCAACCTTAACCACAATAGAGTAACACTTAAATATTTCTAGCAAACTGACAGTTATATACCACTTGTTTAAATCCAACTGACCAGACCCTACATTTAAACTTACTACAACTTTACCAAATGAATACAGACGATAACTTCTACTTACATTCTAAATACTATGTAAATACTCACATTGATCTGACTAATATTGATCTAATCATATGACACTACTCTTACCATATTGCTCTGGAACTTGTGGGTTACAAAATTTCATTGTGTTATAATATGCTGCAAATTGTGTATTCAACTGTTATTGTATACCTATCTCTACATACCTTTTTTGTGTAAATCATGCTGAATTACAAAATGGCTGGAAGACCAGTTCTTTGGCACTGACAAAAGAGTTATTCAGCAGAATAAACATATTTACCAAACAAAATATTGACAAAATTACTAAAACAAAATTCAAGCCATAGAGAAGAAGCAATAAGCAATTGTGAAAACAAAATTCAAAGGATTTGAATCAAATTGGATTAGTGCTGCCCAGCGATGAAAACAAGCGTTAACACACTTATTCATTATGAGCAGGATAAATTAATTTATCACCAAAATGAAATCACCCAAAAAAAACTTGACGGTAGTTACCCCTGCTGCCTGTAGGGAGCGCCACTCGCCTCGTCGGGCGTCTGATGCTGTTCTCCGGTCGGACCGGCTCTGTTCTCAACTGGTTCCCGGTACCGGAGCCCCGCGAGTCCTACTACTCGCCAGTACTGTACCGGCGCCGTGACGGTACCAACTACGTCCTGTTCGGTACGGGTGGCGAGACGCACCCTGGGGCACTGTGGCTGATCACGCTGAGGGATCTGCGACGCGGGCACATTGCCAAGGTGAGCGACTTGACAGTGAGACTGGACACGCTGGCCGAATTGGCAGGTCGCTGGCTTCGGGAGTTCGAATCCCAGCCGAGTCATACCAATGACTTATAAAATTGTTACGTGGGCGCAACCTAGCCCGACCCTCGTCATTAATAGGATAGGACACGGATTGGTTAGCACAGTATCAGGATAATGCGACTGAGTGGGATATCTGGTTATGGTGCCAGCGGCCTGGTTTCCCAGGAGGGCAGTACTATAAAGTCGCCATGAGTGCGCACTATCACAAGTTGGTACCCATCATTGTATGACAATAGATATCGCTAGAACATAAAACCCCAACAAACAAACCGCAAACATGATAGCTATAGTCTACATAACTTTCAATCGAGCACAATGCGTCACATTTTTGCTAAGATGTCCTCACCTACAACCAGTTAGAGATGTTGTATTTGGAAATGAGGGTGTGGTGGAGTCGTTCCAATTCCATTCGCAACTCATGATTACATTTTTTAGGGAAACTGATTTTTATAAAATAAAAAAATTGTTTTCCATTTTTAACTTTTATTTTATTTATCATATACCACTAATGATTTTACCACAGTTTCGTGCTCTTTTGGCATACATTTCTGTACTCTATATTACCTGTTTGAAATGTAATTTTTTTTAAAGATATGTTTAACCACTGTGTGCCCCCCCCCCCCCCCCCCCCCCCCCCCCCCCCCCCCACCCACCACACACACACACACTCCCCATAGCTGATTGTAATATTTACTGGAATGCCCGGCCGTCTGAGCCCCAGAAATACCACTTACTCTTCCCAGGACAACTGTCTGTCAGTTCACACCTGATGCCCCTCTCCAACAAACTCATAAGCAAGAAAGGGAAGACAAGTCGCGCAAGATTGACAGTGAAGAAGTTGTGCTTTATTGGCATCAACTCCTGTTCACCTACTAGCGACCTATCACCCTGACTCCTTACCCTCTGTCCACCCCAGAGCCTCAGTACTCTCGTTTGTATGTCTAGGAATCAGTGCCTACAGCTCATTGAACCGGAGTCCCATGGTTGTTGCACACAGCTCAGTTTGTATAGGAAAGGTGGAGCATCAGACAAAGTGTCTGGGTTCCTGCTCAAGAGAAGAGTGTGTCTCACTCAAGAGTCAAGAGTAGAGTCCCTGAATCAGTAGTGCCTGTAGCATCATATAGATCAGAGTGTCTAGAATAATCAATATCAAAATGAGGCTTGTGTGGTCAGGTGGGGCAAAGGGGTGCAGGTGATTGGGCCTCCCAAGGCCAGCCAATCAGGCACCCACTACAGCCTGGGGGGGTGGGGTGGCGACGCCCTAATAGGGGCTGCTGTCACTCAACCCCAGCTGCAGGTGGTGTCCATAATGTATGCAGAGTGGCTGGGTGTGCTTGCCCATCGGTCCTGTGGTAACAGGTAGTTGCAGACAGTTACAATAAATATATATATTAAAAGTGTCCTTCTCCTCCACTTGCACCCTTACTGGTGCATAGAGGGAACATTTCACCAAACATTCACTGTCTCTTATATAGGAACATCTCATCACAATCTCGGGTACTATGTATTAACATATATTTCACATAGCCTAATATGTCACACAACGAGTTGGGCACCCATTGCTTTTCTATTACATAACCTTGGTCCCCACTCTGTCGCCCGATGATAATAATACTCTCTGCCAATATATAATTCCGAATCAGAAATCCGTATATTTTTTACATGATGTTTACTTTTTGTGCTGGGGTGGGGGTGGGGTCGTTAAACAAACAAACAAAAATCAATCAAGCACCCACTTGCGGACGACCGCTGCTAATCCCCCCTGCTCTCTATTTCAGGCGATACGGTTGTATCGGGACGCTTATAAGGGAATCATGACCCCTCCGGTGCTCATTGATCTCACTCATGATGGGACGGAGGACATTGTGTTTGCGACATTTAACTCCACTGTCATTGCGCTCGATGGAGAGACGTATGAAACCCTCTGGTCATTTTCCTACAACAGCTCAGAGACTTACGCGTAAGTACTGCATTTCTTCAGGGGCGCTGTTATTTACTAGGTTTGTACAGGGCCTGGAAAGTGTTGAAAAGCCTTCAAATTCATTTGCCCCATTTCAAGGCCTTGAACACCTATTTTGGGTAATTAGTCTTGAAAAGCCTTGACTTCTATATAACTGTACCCACTGTTCTAAATTAGTTTGAAATCGCCATTCGGAATGGCGATTTCAGACTAAATTCAAATGAAAATAGTCTTGGATTCCTGTCACAAACAGCCCTGAAATAGCCTTGAATTCCATATCTTCACATTTGTACGGACCTTGTATTTACTAATTTAGTACTAAATTTGGAGCATGCAGTGCCACGAGTCCGTACGCATCCTGAAGTGACCTTCTATGTTGCTAGGACAGAAGTTAGGTTTCCTCCAGAACTCTCTTAGCCCTATTCTAGGTTCATCCCACTGATCAGGCAGTAACACTATTCTTGGAGAGCGTTCCTGTCCTTGTGACAGGGTTCGTACAGGTCCTTGAAAGCCTGGGAAAGTCCTGGAATTTGATAATCTACCAAGGCGGAGTCATGAGGTGAATAGTGGTTAATTATCTTTTAATTCAGGAAGATTAGAATTCAATCACTATGTACATGTCTACATGAGTCAGGTTCAATGATAGTGTCCTTATTCACAGGTCACAAGAGGGCGGGACCCGACCCCTGAACCCCACCGGCTAGCCACTTAATCAGTGGTGTGGGTGGGTGGGATGAAGTTAGATGCTTCTCTGGCCGGAGCTGTGGGAGTTGTGACTTGAGATCGGCGTGGAGGGACCCCGTGATCAATTTGGCGGGAAATTAGAAATGGTCAGGTCAGGTCGGATGCCACTAGGGGCAGCGGTGGAGTTAATCCAGCTAATCCGGTATATAGTGTGAAAGGAGGGCGCCGGGTCGTTGGGAACTCAGGCCTGGGCACGCCACTTCTGGCGGATTATGTAAGGGCGGGGGAGGTCTCCATCCCGTAAATTACCCAGGGTATGTATAACATGCACAATTCAGGATTCTATGTCTGGAAAGTCCTGGAATTTGTCAGAGATCCTTGAAAATGGAAAATCATGAAAAAAAATTTCCCCAGGCAGTGCTTTGTATTTAAAGCGATCTTTGTGGGTTTGTTATCCTGACTCTGGATTGTTACGTTAATACTATAAATATGTTTGTTGTTATTTTTTACGCTTATTTACACTTCACATCTTGGATAGTGAATAAACTATGAATGCGGCCATGTTTCGGGGTTAAAAACACATGTTATATAAAACAGACGGGATGGCCGAATGAGTTAGAGCGTCCGTCTCCCATGCTGGTAGATCGTGGGGTCGTGGGTTCGAGTCCCGGTCGAGTCAAACCAATGACTTTAAAATTGATACTTGTCGCTTCCTAGCCAGGCGCTCGGCATTATTAGGATAGGGCAAGGACTGGTGTGCTCAGTGTCAGGATAATGTGACTGAGTGGGATACCAGGTCATGGTGCCGGCGGCCTGGTTTCCCAGTGGGACAGCACTATAAAGTCACCATGAGTGCGCACTGTCACAAGTCGGTACCCGTCCTGATATGACCTTAGATGTTGCTAGGACATAAAACAACAACAAACAAACAAACAAACATGTTATATAAGTCCTGGAATTCTGTGCATTGAAAGATTTTTGAAAGTCCTGGAATTTGATGTCAAAATGTGTATGAACCCTGTGATTTCATATTTTTTTTGTTATCCGCAATTATTTTCAGCCCTGTTATTGTAATTATTATAATAATATTGATAATAAAGTCATGGCGGTGATGAAATGGGAAATATTGCACCTACATCCATTTCACGGCTAGTGTGCTAACCATTACACTTCCTAGGCTCCCTGATGCAATCACCCTATCCATGCCTACTTCGCTATGTGGCTCCTTGTCTGAGAGGTCAGTGCAGTCTACTACACTCGTTCCCCTTGGAATTGTAACTCTTTTATATGGTTTGAGTCCATTAGTCATTTAATGCTTACAATTACATACATACAGGCAATGCACTTACATAGATATACACAGGGCAGGTTCAACAACCATACAGCGCGTAGCTTGTACAAGATCCTGGTGACGGTAATCAGTGTCATGGAGGGGTGATGAAAATGGGAAATATTGTGCCTAGAGCAGGTTTTCAAACCGATATCTTTTGCCATTCCAGGGCTAGCGTGCTAACTGTTACACCACCTAGGCTCCCTGATGCAATCACCCTATCCATGCCTACCTGTCTATTGTCTCTTTGCCTGAGAGGTCAGTGCGGACTAATTTAATCATCATCATCATCATGCTGTCGGTCGCGATGTGACAAAGACTGCTTTCATTACTTGACTGCCGCTCTCCATTTAGCTCTGCTGTGAGAGTTGCGTCAATGAGTCGGTCTAAATGTCTCTCAGCTTCAGGTTTCTCTTGATGGTATCCTTGAACCGGAGACGAGGGCGCCCTCTCTTTCTGTAACCAGAAGAAAGTTGAGAATAGAGGATCTGCTTTGGTAGCCTGTCTGATGACATCCTCATGAGGTGTCCAGTCCACCGGAGATTCGTTTTGATCAGAAGATCTTCCATAGAGGGCAGCCCCGTCCGTTCGAGTATTTCCTTATTTGTCACTTTGTCCTTCCAGGTTAGCCTCATGATTAAACGCAGATGTCTCATCATGAAGGCATGCAGCTTTTTCACCTGTCGTCTGTACACTGTCCAGGCCTCGGCTCCGTATAGTAGGGTGGATAGCGCGATTGCACGGTAGATCTTGCCTTTGACCCGATTGGACACATGGTGGTTGTTCCAGAGTCTCTGGCGTAGTCAGCCGAAAGATGCGCTAGCCTTGGCCATCCTCCTCTGTATTTCAGCATCAATGCGTCCATCACTTGATATAGTGCTTCCGAGGTAGGTGAATTCCGGAACAGAGTTCAGCTTGTTTCCGTCAACCATCATCTCCTCCTCTCGGGTTCTTGTAATTTAATACAATAATAATAATCGACTATTTTGGATGGTGCGGAGTATTCACACTCACATAATACATTAGGCGGCCTGTTTTCTGTCGTTGCGCTCCAGAACTCCGGCTGCAGGGTTTTTCAACGATGACGATGTGCCCGATTTCCTGGTGCGGTGGCAGACTGGTCCCGGGTTCCCCCTCTACTATTACTCAATTGTACGTACTGGCCAAGCAGTGTCATCTGTTGTTTTGTTTTAAATATGTGTATTTTAATGTAATTGTTGGGTTTCCTTTGGTAAATATGTTTATTCTACTCAATAAGTCTTTTGTCAGTGCCAGAGAACTGGTCTTCCAGCCATTTTTCAATTCATGGTTATTTAGACAAAATGTATATATAGTAAGGTACCCAATAACTGTTGAATACCCAATGCAATTCTGTAACCCAAACGTTCCATAGCAATATGTTCGGCAATATGTTTTGTTGTGATATTTTAGTTTAGTTGTTCTTCAAAATTCCTTTAAATCTTTTTTAACCTTTTTTAAAACAAATTCCTTTCTTTTTTTCTTTTTAATTTTTACCTTTAAAAAAAATTTAATTATTTTTTCTAAGACCTTTTTGACTAAGCAGGGGAAGTTTCAACTGTGGACAATTGGTCTTCCTCATTCAACTGCTCCTTGCGTCATTCTAATAATGCCGAGCACTAGTCTAGGTAGCGACAAGTATCACTTTTTAAGCTGGTGAAAGCCAACCAGGCCTTCCTCTAGTATGAGGCCGGCAGCTCGAGAGGAGATAGAAGAGTGGGTGAAGAAGGGTGCAAACAGCAAGTGCAATATGAAATGAACAACAAATTAACAATCATGAATAAGCAGTCCAATGATTAGGTATCAGGAAAAGTATTAAAAACTGAATACATCCAGTTCCATTTTTTTTTTTTTTTTTAAATTTTCGTTTATTGAGGCTATATTTATACTGTTCCTAGCATATAAGCCCGGGTACCCAGGCTTGTTTTCAATGCTGGCCAGTTGTAGTGTTGGTGTTATCTTACCACACAGTAGCTGCTGATAAGGTATTTGATCGCCTGCATTTATGGTTGTGAACAAATCAATGCAAAAGTGAAGCTAATGCCGAATTTGCCATTGCAACTTATTTCTGTCATGTGAATAAATAAATATTGAGTCCACAGATGATGGTATGTGTTGACGTTGTATCCCTTTGGCTTGTCAAACCTTATCCTTGCGGCAGTATCAGAGTGCAGAGATTACCGCAGACAGTGAGCACTGAATGCATTGGTTTGTCCCGTCAGGCCATTCATTTGAATTTTGTGCTCTCTGCTGATATAGTGATAACGATTCTTTACAAAATAACAATCTGTGCGTTTGCGCCTCATCCATGCGTCAAGTGTCAACATCCAGGCATCTCTAGTGAGAGGGAGAAATCCAATTGAAAGAAATTTTCCTATATTTATACGAAAGTCTGATGCTATTTATTTTGTTAACTTTAGAGGCGCTGTATTTCATCTATGAGATGTCAACATTGAAATATTGGGTCCTCAGATGACGATACTGGATGGCGTGACAGGCCTTCCGCTTGTTACGCCTTATCCGCGTGACAGCATCGGAGCGCAAGCGTCACCGCTGACAGTGAGCGTGGAAGGGTTAGGGAATGACGTCTTCCTCTACTGGATCTCCGACTGTCATGGTCAGAATGGAACGGACAATCCATTCTCATTCATTAAAGGTACTTGCAATGAACCTCACTAATAAATCAGTGTTTAAGAAACTACTAAAAAATAGCGAACCTAGATAAACAGATGACGTTTAAATGGATTAACACAAAGTAAAGTGAAAGCTGGATTTTGGACTGTTTGCAATCTACAAGCCATAAACAAGAAGCAAGAAAACCTAAATTATTACTAAAACAAAATTCAAAAGAGTTCAGTCAAATTGGCCTAGTGCTGCCCAGCAGTGAAAACAATTGTTAACACACTTATCCGTTATGAGTAGGGTAAATAAATTCATCATCCCCACAACAACAAAATTGTACACCTTGACTTTTGAAATCCTAATTCTTAGAATTTTGTAATGATTCTTAGAATTTTGTAATGATTCTTAGAATTTTGCTACAAGTCCAGGGCAGTTTTGGTTTAATGTTTTTTATATGAGCAATATAAAATTAAAAGAAAACCATAAAATTTAGAATCCCCGCGCCCTCCCAGACCCAATCCTGTACCCTCTCAGCTCATCTCTATCCCTCCCTTACCCAACCGACTTCTAACAACCCGACACCAGACGGGATGGCTGAATGAGTTGAGCGTCCCTCTCCCGTTTTGGTAGATTGTGTGATTCGAACACCTGGTCGAGTCAAACCAATGACTTAAGTATTTATACTTGTCGCTTTCTAGCCAGGCACTCGGCATTATTAGGATAGGCCAAGGACTGGTTGGCTCAGTGTCAGGATAATGTGACTAAGTGGGATATCAGGTCATGGTGCTGGTGGCCTGGTCTCCCAGTGGGGCTGCACTATAAAGTCGCCATGGGTGCGCACTGTCACAAGTCAGTACCCATCCTGATATGACCTTAGATGTTGCCAGGACGTAAAACTCCAACAACCAACCAACCAAGGTATGGTTGAGGTGCATCACAAAATGGGAATTAGTTTTGCAGACGCTGGGTTTGTGCAATGCCTTAATGGTCTTGAAACGCTTCGAATTTCATTCAACGAAATCGAAAGATTTGAAAGCTTCTAAATTTACGAAGTAGTATTTTCAATTTATCTTTGGTCCATGACAATTTGTACTGATTTGAGTGCTTGCTCATGTTCTGTGCTCGGTTAAAAGGACCAGTAACATTACTTATTCACAATTATTGTGGTCAAATATGACATAATTTGACCGGACGTGGTGGCCGAATCGGTAGAGCGCAGTTTTCCCGTGCGGAAGGTCGGGGGTTGGAATCCCAGCCGAGTCAAGCGAACGACTTATAGAATTGATACTTGTCACTACCGAGCCTGGCGGTTGGCATTAATATGATAGGACAAGGACTGGTTAGCACGGTATCAGGATATTGTGACTGGGATATCGGGTCATGGTGCCAGCAGCTGGGTTTCCCAGTGGGGCAGCACTATAAAGTTGCCATGAGTGCGCAGTCACAAGTCACTACCTGTCTTGATATGATCTCAGATGTTGCTAGGATGTAAAACAACAAACAAACATCAAATGAAAGCTTATGTTATCTGGGTATTAGCCTGCTTTCAGTGTTCTAATACGGTCTCTCTTTGTTTTGCGCCTTTTTTCAGGTACCAATGTCCATGAACAGAGTCGCGCAGACTTTTGTCGCTTGCGCTTCAAGTCGGCTGGTTTCAGTAAGTTGCTTGCTGTGAGTACGCAGATCTCTGCACCAGGACAAACGATATATAATTCAGGTGCGTAGTACATGAGCTTTATTTACCCCAGTGACTACATTATCTCCAACATTTAAAAATGTAGAATTAACTCACCCTCTTTCCTTTCTCTTTTCTACTTTGGAAAATATTTGGGTTGTCAAATATAGACCCTAAGATACACAAATAGGATACATAAGAAATATACATAAGATACATAAGTAAGATACACATATAAGATACATAAGAAATATACATAAGCAATATACATAGGATACACAAGTAGGATGCATAAGATACACAAGTAGGATGCATAAGTAAAATACATAAACAATATACATAAGATACATAAATAAGATACACAAGTAGGATGCATAAGTACGATACATAAGATTCACAAGTAGGATGCATAATTAAAATACATAAACAATATACATAAGATACACAAGGAAATAGATAAGTAAGATACATAAGCAAAATGCATAAGTAAATTACATAAGCATCAGGGATGAAAGATTTCCGGGATTCTTCAATCCCGCAGCACAATCAGCGTATACTAATATGTGGTGCAGACTCCGCAGCACTATCAGCGTATACTACTAATAAATGCTTCAAGCAGCACTAACAGCATACACTACTAATACATGCTTCAAACGGCGCAGCACTATCAGCATATACCAATATATATATTTTTTCCCGGAGACCACTTTCATCCCTGAAGCATAATGTGAGTGAGGTCATAGTGCTGGCAGCACCATTTCCAATTTTGGGAAACACTATAAAGCCGCCATGAATGACACTCACAAGTCGGTACTCGGTTCCAATATGACTAGATGTTGCTACCCGATAAATGACCCCCCACCCCCCGCCAAAAAAAACAACCCAAAAAAACCAATAAACCAAATTATTTATCTTTCAAGTTTGGCTTCATGAGTTGATGTTGCCAGGGCGTAAAACTCCAGCAACCAACCATCCAGCTTCCTGAGTTTCACTCCGCCTTTGCAGAAGAGCGGTACCATGTGGAGCGGAGTGCCTGGGTCAACACGACGGTGCTTGCCCGCGAGTTCCTGCGCACGCACCCAGACCGGTTGCAGGACTACCGGGAGTGGAAGGCCTGGGTGGCGCAGCAGCAGAACAAGTGGCGGGTGAGTGCCTGTCTTAATGCGCTTATCGAACACAATCCTAGCGATTGCGTTGCTTCTGACATATCAGGGTTTTTACTGGTCATAAAAAAACCTAAAAAGTACTTACTTTTGAAAATGTAAAAATTAAGTACCAAAAAGTCCTACAATTATACAAAAAGTATTATAAGTCATTACAAATTATGGATGTCAATATATTGGAAAAATGTTTTCAAAATGTTTGTCTTGTTTCTAAGATTGATCTTTATTTTGTAGCAAAAATTTATATCCCGACATTTCATTTGTGCTTTGAAAGGTGACATTTGGTGTTATTTTGAAATAATTTCTCCTGGTTGCTGCAGACAATAATTTTGGGCTAACCTTGCCTGTCCGCCAAAGATTACATTGGAATGTTTCCCCTCCCGATGGGCAATAGGACTAGTGGAGCATACTCAGAACCTGGAGTTATTCCATGCTGAGAAAGCTGTGGAATTTCTTCATTTTGGTTCTTAAAAAATAGTTTTAATAGTCCTAAAAAGCATTTAAAAAGTCATTAAAAAGAATCCTGAAAAAGAGTGGGAACACGGCATACGTGAATTAATCACTGGTTGCTCCTAACTGGTCCCTCTACCAGACGGGTTGATCGAATTAGTTGAGTGTCCGTCTCCCGTTTTTGTAGGTCGTGGGAACCCATGGGTTCGAACCCTGGCCAACTGAAACCAATGACGTAAAAATTGATAATTGTCATTTCATAGCCAGGCGCTCGGCATTGATAGGATAGGACAAGGACTGGTTGGCTCAGTGTCAGGATAATGTGACTGAGTGGGGTATCAAGGTCATGGTGCTGGCAGTCTGGTCTCCCAGTGGGGTAGCACTATAAAGTCACCATGAGTGCGCACTGTCACAAGTTAGTAGGTACCTGTCCTGGTATGACCTTAGATGTTTCTAGGATGTAAAACTCCAACTGGTTCCTCTAACCGCCAATTGGGAGAACCTCAGTGGGCAGTGACCTGATTGGGCAGCGTGGTGAGGAACCGGAAGTGACGTATTGAACTCTGCATTGATGTCGCCTCTTGTTTCCCCCGCATACCCATAGATGGCACCACTATGGCACTGTAGAGTGATTTGATGTGCTTTTGTGGTTGTTATCTAATTATTATTTTATGATTTTAATTTTTGATTTCTTTGCCTTGAGTGAACAAAGGGGGAAACAAAGGATAGTGGAATGTAAATCATAGACATTTTGCTTATTTCAGTCTCCTTTTCTTCATCCACTGTACTTAAGTTTCATGAAAATTGTAACTATATAATGAGGATGTTAAAAAAAACTGGATTGAATTCAATTGAATTGAAATATTGGTGAGTGGCTAACTAAGAATTGAAGTTCATATGTTGTTTTCATGTAATCCAACAGTTAATGGACAAAGCAAGAAAATCTGATGGCCGGGGAAAAAGCACAGCCAGCGATTATGGTGGTAATGGCCACAAATACAAGGGACGCATTGATAGCATCAGGCAGAGATATGAACCAACAGCCGGAAACCTTGACCGGACGCAAGGAAGTGACAAAGATGATGCTGATCTTCGACAGGAAATAACTTCCATTGTGTCCGAACTCCTCAAACATGCGGATCGCTTGGAAGAGGCGGATGATTACGATCAGAATAAGGATGGCGGTGTGGATGTTGGTGGCAATCGACAAGGTGTGAATAAAAGGTTTCCTGCAGGTGAGGACTTCCAGAATCACGCAGCTGGTGGTAGGATGCGGATTCCCAGTCGTGGTTACGAGCCATCTGAGAGGAAGCGTAACCACGGTGATGGAAGCACATATCCTGGGCGAAACTCTGATGGGGTGAGCTTGCGTGGGGAATTGTTGCAGGAAATGAGCAACGTGAGGGACTCATTGGGCTGGGAAGGTGGATTGCGCCCCGGTGAATCTGGTCCACTTCGACAGCGAGGCTGGCAGCCTCAAATGCAAGGTCCCTCCCGGCAAAGTACCTGGGAGGATCGCTTGCTAGATTCATCATACAATACTGACGCCTCCACACTCTGGCATGCTGGTTTGCAGGAGTCTCAAGCTGTCAGTGAGGAGTTGCGTCCGGTCCAAGACTGGCAGGGCCAACCCCAAGGAACTAGGAACATGCCTCAAGAAAGACAGTGGGGGAATGATGCCTCGAAGCGAATACTAAATCCAGCTCAGTGGCAGCGGTCACGGATTCAGAAACCAAAGAGTAATGGGGACCGTCCGCAACAGAAGAAAACTGGTCGCGGTGTTGATGAGGCTGAGGCGAAAGTGAGGCTACAAGAACTGCATGCCAAGTATATGGATAGCTTTGGCCGGAAGAAGCGACTTCACAAGGAAGACCATGTGAGAAGACGGAAGCGACATGTCGGTCCGCATGACGAAGGAGGACTGCAGCGCCTAATATCGACAGGTAATTTTGGCCTGTTTTGATTTGTCTACTTCTGGTAGGTAATCAGTGTTTGGTTTTTTTATCTGTAGGTTCACCTATCAGTTAAACATGTGTTGCTTTCATATTCTATGAGACTCAAATGACAGAAGTGACTCGGATCTAGTTCCATTACGAATAATAAAATGACTTGAGCACTACATTTTCCCCAGGCACCCTCGCGCCCCCACTCCTGTCAGTGACAGACCCGGACTACGCGCGCTCCATGGATGTCGTGTTTGCGACTTACTGGTTCTACCCCGCCAAAACCACCATTCTCTTCCCGGAGGATGAGGCTTGCGTTAAGCTCAAGATGGATGCCGAAGCGAATCGCTTCGACCCCAATAGTAAGTTGTTGCTGTGTCGTACCATCATGGCTGACTATTATGGGATGTTTTATCTTTGAAGACCAAGCAAGGTTCTTCGATCCCATTAGTATCTACAAGATGGGATGGCCGAATGAGTAGAGCGTCCCGTCTTCCATTTGGCTAGATCGTGGGATTCGAACCCACGACGCACAGGTTCGAACCCTGGTCGAGTGAAACCAATGACATATAAATTTATACTTATACTAGTTATAGTTTCCTATTCAGGCGCTCGACATTATTAGGATAGACCAAGGATAGCAGGTCATGGTGCTGAAGGCCTAGTCTCCCAGTGAGGCAGACTATTAATTTTCCATGAGTGCGCACTGTCACAAGTCGGTACCCGTCCTGATATGACATTAGATGTTTGCTAGGATGTAAAACTCCAACAATCAACCAACTATGAAATCCCGTATTTGCGGGTCCCCGCCTTATATGCGGGCGCTTGAATGCTATTGATGGCCAATCCAGTTAGTTGGTACGTGAGGGCTATGGTTATCTCATTATGTTCTCTCTTTTAGTAGCTGTACTTGCTCAACCAGGCTATACTGCCCTGATATCCTATATACTGCGTACGGTTCATAGCTCCCCGTCTTGATATCTTATTTAGATGCATTACATATCAGAGCTTACCCCATAGTAGAGACACACACACGACTCAACACGCGGTCCAAGTTCAGCACCAGCAGAAGAGTAGATAGATGATGATCTGGCTGCTTAGTTTTATTCAGTATATACATGTTTTCAGATACATGCAACAGTGGATGTTATAGACATTCTAATTGGCTATTACACTCATGCACACCAGTCACTCCTAGCCCGCATGATCACTCCCTAACACAGCTCACCATTGGCTGCCTTCAGGACTCACCCCCTCCCACCCAGCTCTGGCCACCACCTAGTTATCTGGGATTACATAACCTGTGGTGACAGTGTGGCTGGGTGAGATAAGGGGGAGGGATTGTGCTTAAAGGGGCATTGCTTCCCTCCCCCGGTGTGAGCATTATAAAGGGAGTACTGTTTCTTATTTAGTCATCTCGATGTTCAATATACACTTAATCGGAGAATTTTACACAACCATTATAACCTAACTTTTATCTGCGTTGTGTAATTGTGGGTGACTGTTTTTTTATTTTTGATGTTGAGCTATTTGTAATCCTACGTATGCCCCCCCCCCCCCCCCCCCCCCAAACCCCCCAATGGCGGATGTCTACTTTTTGTGTTGGGGGGTCGATAAACACACCAAAAAAAAAAAAAAAAAAAAAAGTATTCCAACTAGTAAGGACACTGTAAGTATGGCCTTTGCTACCATCATCACCCGGAAGTAAGTTGTGGCACTTATGGGCGACAATTACAGAAGCATTTTGTGGGTATTATTGTGGTTGGTTGTTGGAGTTTTACGTTCTGGCAACATCTAAGGTCATATCAGGACGGGCACTGACTTGTGACAATGCACACTCATTGCTACTTTATAATGCTGCCAGAACCATGACCTGATATCCCACTCAGTCACATTATCCTGACACTGAGCCAATCTGTCCTTGCCCTATCCTAATAATGCCAAGCACCTGGCTAGGAAGCGACAAGTATAGATTTTTAAGTCATTGGTTTGACTCGACCAGAGTTCGAACCCATAGGTTCGAATCCTATGATCTATCAAAACGGGAGACGGACACTCAACTCATTCAGCCCAGGTACTATTATGGGATAGTATGTTTTTGTGTGTGTGTGTGTGGGATTATTATATTATGGCGTGTTTCCTCTGAACTGACTCACTATGGGGTGTTTATTTCCAAGCCACTATTATGGGATAGAGTTTTTATGCGTGTGCACACGCTTTGTATGTTATATTATGAAATGTGTCTTTACTATAGACTGTTTTAATTAAGACGACTATTATGGGATAGTGTGGTTGGTGTGTTTGCGGGGGGGGCGGTGTGTGGTATGTTATGCCGCATTCCCTTTCCGTGTAACCATGACTTACATAGTTACAATGGAGTGTTTGGTTTAAGGCGACTATTATCTATTATGGGATAGTGTGGTTTGTGTGTCTGGGGGCGGTGTGTGGTATGTTATGGCATATTCCCTTTCCGTGACTTACAATGGACTGTTTGGCTTAAGGCAACATCTATTATGGGATAGTGTGGTTTGTGTGTCTGGGGGGGGGGTGTGGTATGTTATGGCGTGTTCCTTTTCTGTGACTTACTATGGACTGTTTAGTTTAAGGCAACTATTATGGGATAGTGTCATGTGTTTTACGGGGGGTGGTGTGTACTGTGTTATGGTGCGTTCCCTTTCCGTGACCTACTATGGACTGTTTGTTTTTTTAGGCGATTATTATGGTATGGACCATGATGCGTATGAACACGCTGTGATGCACGAATGTCTGGAGCAGAGCGGTCACGTGGTAGACAAGGGCACATATGAGTCGCAGTCAACCTTCAACCCGTACAACCTGCACATGGGGCAGATGACGGTTTACAGGTGAGGCTGATGAGGTTACCATGGAGACCAGTGAAATTACCACAGAGATGTATGTTACCATAGAGACAAGTTACTGTAGAGACCAGTTAAATATGGTTTACAGGTGAGGCTGATGAGGTTACCATGGAGACCAGTGAAATTACCACAGAGACCACATATGTTACCATCGAGACCAGTTACTACAGAGACCAGTTAAATATGGTTTTCAGATAAGGCTGATGAGAAGGTTGCCACAGAGACTACTTATATTACCATTTAGACAGGTTACCATGGATACCAATTAAATATGGTTTACAAGTAAGGCTGATTAGGTTACCAAGGGGACTAGTCAAATTACCATAGAAACCACGTTATCTTACCGTAGAGATAAGTAACCATAGGGACCAGTTAGATATCGTTTTCAGGTGAGGCTGAGAGAGTTACCATGGAGACCAGTGAAATTACCAGAGATCACCTAAGTTACCATAGAGACCAGAATAGTTACCATGGAGACGAGTTAAATATGGTTTCCAGGTGAGGCTGGTGGGAAGGTTCAGAGAACCCACCCTGGTTACCATGGAGACCCAGTGTGCATTTGCGGAATAATAAGGACATTCAAATTGTTCCTAATGGTCTTCATTTTCTTTTTGAACTGTAGATTGCGGCTGAAGTGTCAGTGTGCAGATGAGACGAAGCTGCGCATGCAGGGTAAGCGGTGCGCAGAGTTCCTACCGCATGCGAAACAGCAGTGGGCGGCTTACATGGGGTCACACGGAGACAGCCACTGGGTGCCAGGACACCGAACCTCCACAGGACACCGAGCCCCCGCCGGACACAAAACCCCCACCGGTCCCCCGGCCCCCACCGCCAGCCCGGGAAAAGACAGCTGATGATATTCGCTATGGAAATGAACAGGAACTGGTTGGTTGTTTTATTGAAAGTTGCATAGTCCGATGGTTTTGAATTTCAGTATTCTTTCTGAGATAAATATATTAGATCGATCACGAGTGTCTACTTTACATTAGTTCAAAGTTACTTTTATTTAAAATGCTAAACTTTTGAGATATTTTGAGTGCAAACATGGAAAATTAGTTTTGGCAAGCTTGCCAAAACTCTGACACCATAGACATATGCAGTAACAGGTTCTGTTAAATTGACTCAGTATTGCCTTCTATGCAGAAACAAATGCTTAATAAGTGCATCAGTATCTAAGTTAGATATGTAAAATCAAATCTAGAGAATTGGTTTTGTTTTGAAAATTTGATATTTCATCGGACTATGCAGCTTTAATGACAATTGGCTTTCCATGACACCAAGCAACAACATAAAAATCTATTTTTGACCATTAACCTGAAAAGGGGAATCTCCCTTTCTCTCCTTTCTCTCTTTATATTCAGGGATGAAAGATCTCCACCATTTTTTATATTTATCGATTAACATTAAACAAAATGCCTAGGAATCAATGTGATATGACAACAATTGGTCAGTTTGAATCCCATTCTTATATAAGCTTAGATGTTGCTGGAACATAAAACGCAAACTAGAGTTAAGTATGGATGGCAATACAGCAGGGATGAAAGATCTCCGCGATTTCGCGGATTTCCGGGATTTTTCCTGTAGCTATAAGTGTATACTAATAAGTTGTGCCCGTCCTGATATGACCTTAGATGTTGCCAGGACGTAAAACTCCACCAAACAACCAATACGTTGTTTCACGCTGCAGCACCATCAGCGTATACTAATATGTGGTGCAAACACCGCAGCACTAGCAGCATATATTACTAATGGCTTCACGGCGCAGCACTATCAGCGTATACTACTAATACGTGCTTCTAATGCCGCAGCACTATCAGCGTATACTGATATGTGATGCAAACGCCGCAGCACTAGCAGCGTATACTATTAATACATGCTTCAAATGGCGCAGCACTATCAGTGTATACCAATATGTATGAAACCCGACTTCCGGGAATTTTCCACAATTCCCTGACAATGCTAAGCCTATGGGAGAATATCAGCATTTCCGCTTTTTTTTCCCAGAGACCACTTTCATCCCTGATACAGTCAAAACAAGGACAGTTGAAAGTTGACAGCATTTTTCTGCGATTCACTGACAGAGCTAATCTCATGGGAGGAAAATCTGCGTTTTTGCTGAAATTCGCCTTCGGCGTTTCCACGTTTTTTTTGCCGAGGCCACTTTCATTCCTGTATATTCCTATCTTTCTCCTCTTTCTTCTTTCTTTCTCGCCCTCTCTTTCTGTCTCTATCTCTATCTCTTCGCTCTGTCTATTTCTCTCTCATATGTATAAAATTCCGTCGAATTTTTTTTTCTTGAAGGTTGGATAAGTCTGAGTAGACTTGTTTTCACCTTTAGACAGTTTGTCGATAGAAAGCCCGGGCCTACACTTTTACCGACCCAAAGGATTTTTAACCTCCCATACCACATAGACATGGTATGAGAGCAACCGGCCTTTGATGATGCTGTAAGTTATACACAGCAGTGGAAATCCAAATTGGCAGAGGTGGGGGCAGAGGGAATCGAACAACCAACCTTCAGATTAGGAGTCGGACCTAGAAAAAAGTCAGACACTCTAACCACGCCACCACAGAGAACACCACAATTTTGATGTTGAAGAGAGGCATAATCTGAAATATTTTGCTGCAAGTTGTCCAGCTTTATTAACTTCTGTTTAGCAATCACAGATGACATTTAGTTACAGCCGACATTTAGCCACAACAGATGAGATTAACATACAACAGATGGAATTTAGCTCCAGCAGATGAGATTTACATACAGCAGACATTTAGGTTGAGCAGATACCATTTAAATACAATATGGGATTTGCATAGAGCAGACAACATTTAGATTAAGCAGACAACATTTACATACAGTAGACGACATTTAGATACAGCAGACAACATTTAGATACAGCAGACGACATTTAGATACAGCAGACGACATTTAGATACAGCAGACGACATTTAGATACAGCGGATGATATTTAGTTACAACAGACAACATGTAGATCTATACACTTCGACAACATTTAGATACAGCAGATGGTATTTAGTTACAACAGACGACATCTATACACTTTGTCAACATTTAGATACAGCAGATGGTATTTAGATAAAGCAGATGACATTTACTTATGACAGACAGCATTTAGATACAATTGACGACATTTAGATACATCTGTCGACATTCAGATACAATTGACGACATTTAGATACAACTGACGACATTTAGATACAACTGATGATAATTTAGAAATAGTAGACAACATTTAAACAGCAGTCAGCGAAAGCAGACGCTATTATTCCACAATGAACGACATTTATAGTTTTCTACAGACAACATTTAGTTATTACATGCAGCAGGAAATTAGTGCAAGATGAGTTTGAAAACGCAATGTTGTTATAGATTGATGAGTGCAAATGTGATACATAATCTTTTAAAGATTTAGTTTTAGTGTTTAATTTTGTGCGTTCTTGTTTTGTTTTTAGTTGTATTGTTTGGGGTAAAGAAATAAATACATTAATCATGATCATAATGCCCAAGCTTATTATCGAGGTGATTATTTCATCTTAGATTGAGAAATAACAAGGACTTTTTCAGACTTCAATTATCGGTTTGTATTTCTAATATGTTTAATTATGGCAAGTTATTGTTACTTTGTTCAATTATGGCAAGGTATTTTCACTTTGTTCAATTATGGAAAGGTATTTCCACTTTATTCAATTATGGAAAGGTATTTCCACTTTATTCAAATATAGAAAGGGATTGCCACTTTGTTTAATTATGGAACAGTATTTCCACTTTGTTCAATTATGGAAAGGTATTTCAACTTTGTTTAATTATGGAACAGTATTTCCACTTTGTTCAATTATGGAAAGGTATTTCAACTTTGTTTAATTATGGCAAGGTATTTCCACTTTGTTTAATGATGGCAAGGTATTTCCACTTTGTTCAATTATGGCAAGGTATTTCCACTTTGTTTAATTATGGCAAGGTATTTCCACTTTGTTCAATTGTGAAAAGGTATTTCAGTGTGTTCCATTACTCCTTGTGCAGTTACTTTGCATATCGAGACAAAATTACTTAGGGACCATCCAAGTTTTAAACATTTTCACCATCATACAAAGTGTATGACGGGGCGGGGGGGGGGGGGGCTGTCAGTCAAGTATGACTTTTATCGTTTAATAAAATGTTGATATTTAAAACATTCATATTTTCTGTAGTAAAATGTTGATGTGTACTACTTTCTGGGAGGGGCGGTGGGGGGGTAGGTCTGGAAAAGTAGTACGCTTTATATGACGAGGAAAATGTTGAAAGCTATGGATGGCCCCTTACCAATGCCAAATTGATCCTTTATTTTAGACTGGTTACTTAACTTGAAAGTATAGACTATTTTCTTCCTCCATTTCTGAAACAATTGACTCTGAATGCATTTCCCCGTGATTATGAAGTCGAGGCTGTGAAAGAAACTAGGTCGTGGTAATTAGGTCACCATTGATGAATTGAATAGTGTCAGGGTTTCTAAAAATTTCAAAGTTTTTTTTCTTTTTAGTCTAAAATTTATTCATCTATGCGCATAGGTGAGAATTTTCTGGATTTATCGGAACTTCCGAATTTTTTACCTACCCGATTTTTTTCCGGAAATGGTCAAAATTTGCGACCATTCCAGCTTCTCCCGTCACTTTAGAGGTCCAAAAATTCATAAAATATTTTCCTGATTTTGTTTTTGTCAGGCCATTCTCATCTATACTATGAATGAATGGATTTATCCGGAATTCCAGATTTTTTATCTGCTTGATCTTTTCCGAATATGGTCAAAACTTGCGACCATTCCGGCTTCTCCCATCACTTTAGAAGTCCCAGAAATTCAGCAAATATTTTCTTGAATTCTTGTTGTCAGGCCATTCTCAGCTATGCTAAGAAGGAATGGATACAAAGCATATATATATTTAACAAAATAATATAGCGTATCCGTTGACGAGTTCCATACTTGGTTAGAGGTTGTAGACCTTTTCCACGGAGCATGTGCAACAAGCAGTTACCTACAGCATTAGTTCTTCCCACTGCCGTCAGAGCGCGGGTTTATTGGTGGAAAGCTTTATAAGCCGTATAAGACCTTTTCCACATAGCATCTTACCCACAACATTAGTTCTACTGCTGTCAAGTGTCAGCAGGTTGGTTGGTGGTGGAAATCGTCTAATGCGTAACGACAGTTGTATAACAATACAATTACAGAATGTCTACAGGTTTGGCCAAATAAGTAGATTTTAATGATCCATCTAATATAGTTTATTTAAAAATGTGTCAGAAACTCAAAGCCATCGGATTATTCAACTTGAATAAATTGCATCTTTTGAATAAACCCAATTATAGATGTATATATACATATATGTGATGTATAACGAATTATGCGAGTATAAAGGCATGGAAGGGAATTATTTGATTATATATATTCCTTGAAGATTTATACTGCCTATCATGGATAAGTCGGAATAGACTTGTTTTCACCATTAGACAGTTTGTCGATAGAAAGCCCGAGCCTACACTTTTACCGACCCAAGGGATTTTTACCTCCCACACCACATAGACATGGTATGAGAGCAACCAGCCTTTGATGTCGCTGTAAGTTATACACAGCAGTGGAAATCCAAATTGGCAGAGGTGGGGCACAGGGAATTGAACCACCAACCTTCAGATTAGGAGTCCGACCCAGAAAAAAGTCAGACACTCTGCCACAGAGAACACCGCTATTATTGTGATCCTGATTCTATGTACTGCCTCCTGCACCCCCCCCCCCCCCTCCATGACTGGTGACGCCACCACCGGCCGTTGCCGTCCCTACTGGACGCGCTAACCTCACTCACGCAGTACATTTATTTACATATATACATATACATATGTGTGTGCTCTATAATCGATTAGGGGAATATAAACAAGGACACTATCTTCAGTTCCCTATATTATAGTATACTCACTATATCCTATCAAACCAGCCCTGTGTAATTATAGTATCGGCCACACTGGCGCCACCTGTGAGGGGCTGGCTGTAAGCGCTGTATGCCAGCTGCGTCTGGCCGTTATCGTCTATAGACTCGTCTGGACGGTAAAATTTGGACTTTACACTGATGGTCAATTCGCGGAAATACGGTACTTGCAGTCATATCACTTATAGTTTCCTTGAGCGAGGAATGAGGCAGGAGGAGGGTAGATCTCAATCATTCGCATCTGTGATTTATTTTGATACAATTTTCATATTTATGCAATTAATTTTACATTTACGTGATTTCTGTTATGTTATAAAATGATTTAGAAACAATGTCTTTTAGAAACAATGTATTACTTACTATAACTATTTCATACATATATATATATATTTATTTTACATTTTGAGATTTTGTATAGAAACCTTTAACAGTTGCTTTATTTATTTAGTTGCTAAGCAGAGTACCAAATCAGTTTAAACCATGGAGTAATTATCGCATTATCGTTATTGCTGCTATTATTATTATTATTATCATCAGCATTGATCGTAATGCTTCCATTCGTGGAGGGCTCTTCGGGGCTCTCTCCCTCTCCTGACATTACCCGCCTGAACTCTCTCACCGGCCGGATTCATGACCCTTATTCATTACAGCTTATTGTCTTGTACTGATAGTATTGTTCTCTTATCCTTACTCATTTACTGATAGTATTGTTCTCTTATCCTTATTGTCATTCACTGATAGTATTGTTCTCTTATCCTTACTGTCATTCACTGATAGTATTGTTCTCTTATCCTTACTCATTTACTGATAGTATTGTTCTCTTATCCTTACTCATTTACTGATAGTATTGTTCTCTTATCCTTATTGTCATTCACTGATAGTATTGTTCTCTTATCCTTACTCATTTACTGATAGTATTGTTCTCTTATCCTTATTGTCATTAACTCATAGTATTGTTCTCTTATGCTTATTTACCCTTATGTCTGGCATTTTATCTTTGAAATAAACTGTTGTTTTTCTTCACCCTGGCCTCCTCTTCCTCCTTCGTCGCGTATCAGTATGTTTGTAAATACCTTTGCTATTTGTGCTATATTTTCAGAATTTGTCTTCGTGTATTTTGTGGGTATATTAAAATCATTCTTTATTATTAAATATCATCTTTACATTGAAGTAAGTTGAATACCTCATACCCATGTAAGAAGCCTCTTCCTCACAGGGCATACTGATTACCGAATATTACATGTTTGATGACCGAGAAACATGGATTGTCAAACATTTCTATCTAGATGGCCATCAGTTTCTATTCTTTCGAATGTGTTATTTACTTTTTTTTAAATATTGTGATTTTAACTTTGTTTATTGTATTAGAATAGGTCAAACTCAGAATTCTTTTAAAAACTACTGTTGCGTATTATTTGTGTATTCAAGTTTCTCTTCAAGAACATTACTTGACACAGGTGGTGCCCCACTGTAGTTCCCACAACTGACACAGGTGGTGCCCCACTGTAGTTCCCACAACTGACACAGGTGGTGCCCCACTGTAGTTCCCACAACTGACACAGGTGGTGCCCCACTGTAGTTCCCACATCTGACACAGGTGGTGCCCCACTGTAGTTCCCACAACTGACACAGGTGGTGCCCCACTGTAGTTCCCACAACTGACACAGGTGGTGCCCCACTGTAGTTCCCACAACTGACACAGGTGGTGCCCCACTGTAGTTCCCACAACTGACACAGGTGGTGCCCCACAACTGACACAGGTGGCGCCCCAGTGTAGTTCCCACAACTGACACAGGTGGCACCCCAATGTAGTTCCCACAACTGACTCAGGTGGCGTCTAGTCATTCATGCCGACAATGGTGAAAAGGATCCGACTTGTAAAAATAAATGATGTGTGAAGTTATTGTGTAAATCTATTTTATTATGTGATGTATAAGTGTTATGCGAGTATAAAGGCAGGAAGGGATTATGTTTATTTCCTACCCTATTGCGGATGGGGTGGCTTACTTGTTGTATGGCCCCCCCTCCAACCACGTGACCGGTGGCTCCCCCGCCAGCACGCTTCTATACTGGATGCTACACTGTCACTTGCGCCCAAGAATAGATATAAAGAAGATATATAATTATGTATATATATGGTTGTGATGTCTCGCTCCGTATGGCTTCTAATGCCTATATTATTGTTAAAAAGGTATTAAATATTTATATTTGTGACTGGATAATGGATTAATAAATGACCAATTGAAATGCTATATTTTCGATTTAATCTCTTTTTTGTGTGCTATGTGGTAAATATGTTTACCCTGCTGAATGGATTCTTTTGTCAGCACCGAAACACTGATCTTTGAAGTTGGAGCGGGACGTAGCTCAGGCGGTAGGTAGCGTGTCTGCCTCTGAAGGTGTTGGTCATCCTATTGATCCTGCTCAGTGGACCCATTTGCAGTTTGGGCTATTTTCCATTCCAGCCAGTGGTCCACAACTGGTTCATCAAAGGCTGTGGTATGTGTTGTCCTGTCTGTGGGAAAGTGCATATAAAAGACCCCTTGCTACTTATTGGAAAGAGTAGCCTTTGTGGTGGCAGTGGGTTTCCTCCAAAGAAATATGTCAGAATGACCATATGTTTGACGTCCAATAGCCGATGATAAGAAAATCAATGTGCTTTAGAGGCGTCATTAAATAAGCTTTACTTTTGGTTGAAGCTGTTCCAAGTCATGATTATTGACACAAAAATGGTATATGTTATATACTCAGGGATGAAAGATCTCTGCAATTTCGCGGACTTCCACCATCTTTGCTACCCACAGATTAACGTTCACAAAATGCTATTGACAGCTAAGGGCGGGTGGGAGGGGGGGGGGCGATAATAAGGTCACAAGGACAGTGGAACGCTCTCCCAGGATAGTCTACTGACTGATCAGTGGAATGTAGATAAAAAAGACAGTACAGGGGTGAACACCAACCCATTAGAAAAGCTGGCGAAGAATTTCAACATGCTGGGGAAATTAATTGAGTGAATAATGTCAATTTTAGAAGCAATATTTATTCTTTATATATGTTTTTATATTTCCCTGCTACCTTTGAGTTGCAAAATGTAATAAAACATGCGGTTTAATAGACTTTAAAAGTGAAATTGATGGCGGTCTATGGCCGCCATCTTGTCTTTTTGCATTCTCTAGCATTTCACCAACTCTGTGTCGATATAAGTAACCATTTGATGCTGGTGCCAGGCATTCTACTTCCTGTTCCATACAAAAGCTATTTTCGCCCGTATTTACACTATGTTGTCATTCACCCATGTACTACAAGTACTTGATGAATCTTTTATCTCAGTGGAATGGTGCTAGTATGGTGCTTGGAGAGTAGGCGTACTGTCTAAGTACTTCTGATCAATCTTTTTGCGATTTGCTGATTTTTAGAGAACTTCAACGTTGTCAGAGAAATTCACATCCATTAAGTAGTAAGTTTCTTACTCAGACATCACACATTTTATTTATGTATGGGACAGAGTAAAGTGCTTAAAGTATGTTTGAACTTTACTATTCTATTATATTGGTTTGATTAATATTAAGAGATAGTACACTATAATTGTTATTTTACCTCGGTATACAGCCTCAGGCTAGCCTCAGGCTAGGGAGAGGTAAGCACATCCGGTCCAGCAATTAGCATAAAAAACTCACGACCGGAGGACGCTCGTGAGTTGCTCCAGTTGAATTTATCTACAAAAAGCTAATAACTGTAAGTAATCGTGATTATTTTGGTTAAGCTTGTTTATGATGCACTATCGCATCTAGATTGGAAAGTTCAGAACTTTCGTACGTCCAGTTTGGACAAGATTAGCATTTAAAAAATTGAATCGGATAGAACAAAGGATTCGTTTGTCTTGGTTCTGTGGTTCGATTAAACCCGCTTTGTACGGGTAGAGATGTTGACACCGTCACATCTCCTGTGGAGATTCCTTCGGACCCTAATAGAGGGTGTTGTTGGGGATGATCCTGGGTTTCTTTTATAGACTCCCCTTTTGATGAGGCGTTTCTCCGAGTTTTGTAGCATTTTCTCTCACTTGCTGGCGCAGTAGCCGCGGGTGAGAGAAGTGTACGCGACAGAGAGATGGGAGGTTCTAGAAGCCTACCCCACGTATGGTTGGTTTCGATACCCAAAAACCTACGGAAAACTTAGCTTACCACGCCTGTATTGAGAACGGTGTAAATACGTTACTCTTTACCAATAAGATCCTCAACCCAGGTTCCCTGGCGTCACTTTGGTGTTCAGTTGAGTTGATTCCGGTTACTAAGTTTCCTTTTTTGGTTACAGACTACCGATGGCTACGAAGCGAAACAAACCGCCGCCCGCCGCTGCGGAGGGGCGCGTGCCTACCGGCTACGATACGTCACCGGATCGGACAGCTCCGCCGTCCCCACTACAGGGGGCACATGTGCTCTCAGATAGAGAGAGTGAGGATGACGAGGTGTTCCCAGGCGATTTGACCGTACAGGTCAATAGGCTAGTGGAGCAAAAGATGAAGGAGCTCCACAGCAAGGACCAACAATTCCCGCCAGCTGACTCAGACTGGCAGGATGTCTCTGATTTCGAAGAGACGGATTCGGCACCTGAGCCCCCGCGCCCTAAGGCCAAAAAGCGGAAACGACCGGCTAGCTCCTCTGGTGATGATTACACCAAAGCCACCAAGGGCAAGAAAGTGAAGAAGCCAAAGAAGAAAAGTAAGAAGAAGAAGAAGAAAGATTCTTCTTCCGATTCATCGTCCGACTCGTCAACTACTGAGTCGTACTCAGACACGGAAAGGGCTGGCCTTTATGCCAACCTGGGAGGCAAGATTCGGAAGCGCTGCCCGATCCAAAAGGGAAAGAAAGTCAGAACAACGACTATGATGCGTGAGACTATAAAGGGACATTTTAACACCTTTAAGCCAGCTGAGGTGATCAACAAAATCACTGAGCAAATTTCCGGGATAAAGGGTATCCCGGATAGTGTAGTGAAAGAGATGGACGCTGGGATCCATCTGAATGAGGAGAAGAAGCGCTTCGAGACTGCTCTGTTTACCGTTCACAAAGCGGTCTTAGGGGTCCTCGCCTCAGTCGTTCCGGTAGCTAACCGGATGCAAACTGAGAACAAGTTCTCCTCACTGGCCAGAGGCATGGATAAGGGCGTGGCCCTCCTCACAGCTGCCAGTAACTTCTTGAGCTACCGTAGATATGAAAACGTGTTCAAAGCGGTCACCACACAAGCTGAGAAGGAAGTAGCCAGATCTAAGAAGGTCATGGACAACGATGGCAAGGAGTATACTCTCTTTTTGCCGCCCAAACCCATCAAGGGCAAACCTTTGGATAAAGGTAAAATGTTTGGTGGCCAACTTCCATACCTCTTCAAGGAGGTCGAGACGGAAGCCAAGAGTGGTCGTAACCTTGAGCCGGCCAAGAAAGCCGACTCGTCAAGATTTCGTCGCCCCCGAGGGGATTTTCGTCCTCACCGAGGAGGCAGAGCTGGCAGGTCCGGCCCGTCCTACGGCTTTCAGCCCAGAGGCAGAGGTCGGGGAGACAGGCAAGGTTGGAACGACGGCAACCGCCCGTTCAGGAAGGAGTTTGCCCCGAAACAATCCTTCCCACGCCCAGGCAACAAATAGCCATTGCTACACAAACCCAACTTCCTAAGTTGGTGGCGGAATCTACACAAACAGATGTAAGCGAATTTTGTGCGGGGAACATATTTAATTGTATTTCTTCTTGGTACGAAATCACTACTGACGTTAACATTTTAGATATTGTTACCGGTGTTAAGATTCCATTTACTGAAATCCCGTTACAACAACGGGTACCTTTCCCTTATAGATTTAATGACTTGGAGAAACAAGCATTATCAGAACAAGTTGCACTTTTTGAATCTAAAGGTATCATTGAAGAGGTGCCTCACACCCCAGGAGAATTTATCTCTAATATATTTTCAAGGCCAAAGCCAAATGGCGATATTCGCATGATTTTAGATTTAACTAAGTTAAACGTACTTGTAGAATATCAACATTTCAAAATGTTTTCCCTGGACACTGCCAGAGACTTGGTTACAGAGAATGCTTGGATGGCTAGTGTTGATTTACAAGATGCATATTATACTGTCCCGATATTTGAAGGACACCGCAAATTCTTAAGATTTATTTGGCAAGATAGACTATTTCAATTTACATGTATGCCAAATGGCTTAGCATGCGCTCCACGCTTGTTTACTAAATTATTGAAACCGGTTTTTTCGGTCATGGCAAATAAGGGTCATACTATGTTCCCTTACATTGATGATTCTTTCATTGTTTCACAATCATTTGATGAGTGTCAACACACTGTTGACGATTTATGTTCCCTTCTGACAACGTTAGGTTTTTATTTGAATCATAACAAGTCAGTTTTTGTCCCCACAACTGAACTTAAATGTTTAGGCTTTATTATTAACACACGCTGTATGACTGTTTCACTCCCCGATAACAAGCTGACTAAGTTTCACGATACGGCGTCTCACTTGGTCGCCTTAAGTAGGCCAAAGATAAGACAGGTTGCGGTGCTAGTTGGCATACTTATTGCTTACGCCCCGGCTATTCTATATGGTAAAGCCCACATAAAATCTTTAGAAATAGATAAGAACTTAGGGTTGGCTCGTACTAAAGGCAATTTTGAAAGGAAAATGTTTATTTCAGAAGATGGAATGAAAGACATTAACTGGTGGTTTAATAATATTCAAAATTCCCCAAATCCTATACGGATGAATGAACCCAACACAGTAGTGACTACTGATGCTTCATTAGAAGGTTGGGGGGCACATTGCGATTCCATAGCAACAGGGGGACGTTGGTTGAAAGAAGAAAATGCAGATCACATTAATGTTTTAGAGCTACGAGCTATTTATTTAGGCCTTGCTAGTTTAGTTAAGGTACCATGTAAACACATCCGTATTTTAACGGATAATACAACGGCAATGGCATATGTACGAAACATGGGTGGGACAAAGTCCAGGCCATGTAATGCGATGGCTAGAAAAATTTGGGAATGGGCCCAAATGAATAAAGTTTGGCTAACAGTAGCATATATTCCCGGAACGCAAAATACCTTAGCAGATCATAAAAGTCGACATTTTCATGACCATTTGGAATGGTCCCTTAATCCAGACATTTTCACCACAGTGTGCCAAAAGTGGGGCCAACCAAGTTGACTTGTTTGCTTCACGAAACAATTGTAAAATTGACAAATATGTGTCATGGCATCCAGAACCTGATGCCTGGCATATAGATGCTTTTTCTATCACATGGGAGAATAAATTTTATTATATCTTCCCCCCATTCAGATTGATCAGCCGGGTAAGCCGAAAGATAAAGATGGACAAAGCACACGCAATATTAATCGTTCCCAACTGGGACACGCAACCTTGGCTACCGGGCATACAGGCAGCCGCCAAAGATTGCCTCCAATTCCGAAGATCACCAGGCAATCTGACACACCAAGGCCCTCTAAAACAAAGAGGGGACGTGTCCACAACACCGTTGTTTGCATTCCTTTTTTAAATAAATACTTAGAACAATTCGGTTTAGATAAAATTACACAACAAAGACTTGTCGCAGATGCTTGGCGTAAAGGTACAGTTAAAATGTATACCACATATTTGAAAAAGTGGGGTGTTTATTGTTTAATTAAGAAAGTCAAACCCATGAATCCTACTATTTCCCAAGTTGGTAATTTTCTCCGAGGGTTAGAGGACGAAGGCTTAGGGTTTGGATATATTAATGCTGCTCGCTGTGCTTTATCCGTCATCCTTCCACGGATAAATAATGAGACATTCGGTAAACACCATGTTATTCATTGGATTGTAAGATCGATTTATCAACGAAACCCACCCAAACCGAAGTACAGTCGCTTCTGGGATGTTTCGGTAGTGTTTGATTTGCTAAGACAGTGGCCTCATAATAGGCTTTTAGATCTCAAACAATTAGGGTTTAAGGTAGCGTTGCTCTTATTATTAGTAACAGGACATAGGGGACAAACTATTGTTGCCCTATCACTAGATGGCCTAGAGATAGATAGAAATGAGGCCACATTTGATTTGTCAAAGCTGTTAAAATCTAACAGATTAGGTGACCCTTTGTCTACTATTAGTGTAAGTAGTTTCAAAGAAGACCCAAAACTTTGTGTTGTATCAGCCAGTAGGGCCTATATATCCAAGACCAAGGACTTGAGAACTTCAAGACAGTTGTTAGTGAGCTTTATTAAGCCACACAAGGGCATTTCGCGAGATACTCTAGCGAGATGGACAATTAGTATGTTGAAATTGGCAGGCGTTGACACGGACAAATATGCCTCACACTCAACAAGAGGTGCTATGGCGTCTACGGCGCGACTGCTTGGCATCTCTGTCAAGCGGATCCTGGCCCATGCAGGATGGAAAACAGCACGATCGTTTGCTACCCACTACAACAAACGATTGGAAAAGTCGAGCACACTAGCCCGACAGCTGCTACAAGACTAGATCGGCATTAGGTGAGAATACACTTCGATTTCACCAAAAATGTTATTTTGCTGATTGATGATAATGTATGTTTAACAATTATTATTGACTTGTGACATAGGAATACAGGATAAATGAGATTACGTAAACCTCTCCCTAGCCTGAGGCTAGCCTGAGGCTGTATACCGAGGTAAAATAGATTAGTTAGACGAATCTTACCTGGGTATAGATGATGGATAACTGTTGTTTTACCGAGGTATAAGCCTCGGATAGACGTGGGCTAGGGCCCTCCCACCACACCCTTCCACGTCTATTCGTTTGCTTATACCAAGAAAACTTCGCAGTTTAGTACCATTGTCACCATTGATGTACTTTTAGATTATTTGTTTCATTTATCCTGATTAAGTAGGTAAAGATTGCTGGACCGGATGTGCTTACCTCTCCCTAGCCCACGTCTATCCGAGGCTTATACCTCGGTAAAACAACAGTTATCCATCATCTATACCCAGGTAAGATTCGTCTAACTAATCTATATATTGTCTTTGGTGATACAGCAGTCCGGGTGGGCTAGGGACATGTCCCTTTGTTTCAATGGTAGGGCCTACAGCAGTCAGGCTGAGCTAGGGGACCTGTCCAATAGACTACATCACGGTTCCGACTGTGTATGCGCTGAGAACAGCGTTGGGAGCAAAGCAAAGGCCTACTGCCATTGTGTTTACCGATTCGCGCAGGGCAAAACTGGCATTTTATTTAAAAAAAATAGAAATACATAACAGTTTGGCACAAACATGGACAGAAGGATGCAATATAATAATATAATGAATATGTTTAAGACACAACTCTCCATAATTAAGCATTTTGAGCTAAGAAACATACAATTTCAGTCACTTTACACGCTGATGTTTACATCACCATTGATTAGCCATAAGTAATTCTTGTTCTAAAAATTAAAATGTCAAATGTGTCAACAAAAACTTGTTTCAAAGAAATATATAACCAATATCTGATTAACCCTACTCATTTTCTATTTCAACATATGTCATTAACCATAGGATATAAATAAAAACATGAATACAATAAATAAAACTGACTCTGGCTGTGGCTCTAACACTAGTCTGAGTGCCTAGATTTCTCTAAATCTAAATGCACATGGCATAAGATGTGCTGATTATATTGATGTAAATGCAATGCTGGATACAAGATTAATATCTTAATTTATTATATATATTTTTTTAGTTGGTATTCTGTTTCAAACAAGAGCTGAGATGAGCTGAAACTAGCACATTTCATAGCTGCACCCAGTGCATTTGCATTAGCCATGTGCTTCTTGTGGGTATGTTTTGCTCTGATGCATCCCACAATGCACCGCGCCGCTGGAACCGTGATGTAGTCTATTACCTTGTTTGCTGTATTTGACGGGAAAGTACTGAGTGGCGGGTCTCACATTGTCTTTGCTACTACTATTACTAATCTATAGCCAATATAAATCCCTTTAATAAATGAGAAATGCTGTCCATACAATTTTTGTGTTTTATATATTTTTTATTGTTTCATATGCGGAACACAACTTTTACAAGAATTGTAACAACTTCTTTCAAAGTACAATTGCTTATCAATTTACCAAAAAATTATTTTACTGGGATGCATATCACAGTTACGCGGGTACATTAAAAATACATTTCAAGATGGGATGGCCGAATGACTTAGAGCGTCCGTCTCCCGTGTTTGGTAGATCGTGGGTTCGAACCCTGGTCGAGTCAAACCAATGACTTAAAAATTGATACTTGTCGCTTCCTAACCAGGCGCTCGGGATTATTAGGATAGGGCAAGGAGCGGTGGAATGAGGAAGACCAATCGTCCCCGATTGAAATTTCCCCTGCTTAAACAACTAATGGACCAACAAAATATATAAACATGACGGCGATCGCCAATTTAGACTGTAAATTCGCTGCACACAAATTAGACCCAGGACGAGTGCGATGGCCGAATTGGTAGAGCGCGAGTCTCACGTGTGGGAGATCAGGAGTTCAGTTCCCGTTCGAGTCAAAACAATGACTTATCAAATTGATACTTGTCGCTTTCTAGCCTGATACTTGGCATTTTTAGGATAGGGCAAGGACTGGTCAGGATAATGTGACTGAGTGGGATATTGGGTCATGGTGCCAGTGGCCTGATTTCCCAGTGGGGCAGCACTATAAAGTCGCCATGACTGGACACTGTCACAAGTCGGTACCCATCCTGATATGACCTTAGATGTTGCCAGGATATAAAACTGAACCAACCAATTAGACCAGACTAGGTAAACTTGTCACCATCTCTGCGACTGTTCATAACCAAAGCCGTAACTCGAACCTTCTTTAGCAGCAGTGAAGCTAACTGCCGTATTTTAACTTTTAAACTCTGAAGAAACTTGCGACGAAATGCAACTGAAACGATTCATGATTATATTTACAATCAGCATCTATTGCCTATTAAAGCTGCCTGATCCAATCAAAGTGTGATGAAAATGGGAAATATTACACCTAGAGCGGGAATCGAACCCACATCTCTTGCATTCCGGGCCAGTGTACTAACCATTACACCACCTAGGCTCCCTGATGTCGCCACCCTAGCCACGCCTACCTGTCTATGCGGTTCCTTGCCTGAGAGGTCAGTGCAGACTACTACAAAAGCATCACATTTAGACTAAAACATTGACCTAGATTTGATCCTACACATGCAACTAAAGCTAAGATTCCTTATACGCGGTATGCGGCATGCAAATGGGAATGCGGCAAAAAATTGAAAAGCATGTAAATGAATAGTGGTGCTTCCATACGTCCGAATGCAAATACGAATGCGAATGCAGCAAATGGATTGACCCATGGACCGATCGGTGCGAATGCGACTACTGCTGCATTTGCCATAGAAAACAATAGTAACTTTGATCTTCCTTCACAAATTTGGAGGAAAAACCCCCAAAAATGTTATGGGTAACTTTTTTGGTGTTTTTGTTTGTTTAACCATCCCCCAGCACAAAAAGTAAACATCGGCTATTGGGGGTTGGCATATATCTATGCCGCATAGACCACTGCTTTGTGGTACAGGTTCTTGACAGAACCGAAGGCTAAGGAAGCAAACCCTAAACAGAAAACGATGTCACTGTGGCAGCATTAAGGGCGGTTGAAATATGGAACTCCCAACATCTCCCGACCAGCCATTGCAGGGACAAATAGTTTTGCGCCTGTCTTGACATGTTCTTGCTGGTGTGAAACCTCTATTTGCTCCCCGAGAGAGTGCCGCTGGTAACTTGCAAAAGCCAGCAGCACTTCAACACTTTTGAAATGGACTGACTCATGGACGTAACTCTCACAGGAGAGAGCTAAATGGAGAGCGGCAGTCAAGTAATGAAAGCAGTCTTTATCGCATCGCGACCGACAGCATGATGGTGATGATGATACCACAATCGCATTCGTATGCTGCATGCCACGTATATGGAATCTTAGCTGTAGACTGGTGCACACTTATCACTGCACAGAAACAATAGTAAGTGCATTACTAGAACATGTCATCACTGAAGCTTATGATGCCCAGCATTTCGATGTGCACGCTAAAATTAATTTGGCATGTGTTCAATTCAAACATCTCCAATTAACCGCTTAACGTTGGATAATCCGATGGTTTTCAATTTCTGTCAGTTTTCTGAGATAAATATATTAAATTGATTTTAAAATACCTTTATTTTACTTTGAAGTAACTTTATCGGTAACATTAGAGATATTTGAAGTGCAAAATATGGAAAATTATATTTTGGCAAGCATGTAAACACTCTGACAACATACGCTTATAGAGAAGCAGGTTTTGTTAAATTGACTGAGTGTGCCATTCTATGTGGCAACAAATGCTTAATAAGTGTATTAGTATCTAAGTTAGATATGTAAAATCAAATCTAGGTGAGTGTTTTGGTTTTGAAAAGTTGATGCTTCATTAGACTATGCAGCTTTAAAACAAAGATTACTTAAAGCTGCATAGTCCGATCAAAACATCAAATTTTCAAAACGAAAACAATTATCTAGATTTGATTCTGCATTTCTAACTTAGATACTGGTTCACTTATTAAACATTTCTCATCACATATGAGGGTATACTAAGTCAATTTAATAGAACCTGTTACTGCATAAGCATATGATGTTCGGGTTTTGGCAAACTTGCCAAAATTAATTTAGCACATTTGCACTTCAAATATCTCAAAAGTTAGCCATTTAAAATAAAAGTTACCTCAATCTAATGTAAGGTAGATTATAATGAACAACCTAATAAATATCTTTATCTCAGGCAATAACAGAAACTCAAAATCATCGGACTATGCAGCTTTAAAGTGGATTATAATTACCAACCCAATATATTTATCTAAAATATAATGGCAGAAACTCAAAACTAGCGCATTATGCAGCTTTCATTATTTACGTATTAAGACCCCACTTTCCAAAACACACAGCTAGTTGTCTGTTTTGAAGAAGCTTTCAACAGAACTGAAGTTTGTTCTTATTTATACAGTTAATATAACGTCAATAGTGTCTATTCTTAAAGCATGCAACAGAAGACAACTTTGAGAAAACATGGTTCACACTCTTTTTCAGGCTTCTTTATAAATGACTTTAAGTACTTTTTATGACCACTAAAACTATTTTCTACAGAGCAAAATGAATAAATTCCGCAGCTTTTCCAGCATGCAATAACTGCAGGTTCCGAGTACGCTCACTAGTCCTCTTGCCCATCAGGTGCGGAAACGTCCCAATGTAATCTTTGGAGAACAGCCAAGGTTGACCCCCAAATTATTGTCTGTTTGCAGGAACCCTGAGAGATTATTTCAAAAGGACACCAAACGTCACCTTTCAAAGAACAAGTGTTCAACCTTGATATACGGACAAGTTGCAAAACAAAAACTAACTTGGCCTAACAACAAAAGTACCTTAAACTTAAAGTGTGAGTTACGTGGCGAAAAAGTGAGGCATGGTGAACAAATTTGATTCCTGACGTCAGTATGCTTGGTGCGACATATGAATCAAAGTTGTCACGTTTTTGTGTAATTTTTAATGACTTATAATACTTTTAGTATAATTGAGGACTTTTCAGTACTAAATCTTTGCATTTTAAAAAGTTTGTACTTTTTATATATTTTTTAATGACCAGTACGAACCCTGTATTTAGCATGGTAGAATTTGTGTTGCGTGTTGCTTTACGTCCGAGCAACATCTAAGGTCATATGAGGACGGCATACCTGAAGTGGCATTATATTTAACATATTTTGTCGTCATGGCGTAAAACCTCCAAATCACTTATTTAACATATGTTAATACCGTAAAACCTCTCTAAATCAATCGACCGACCTCAGGACCAACTTCAAGTGGTCCATTTAGGGAGGTGGTCGGTTTAGGGAGTTAGAATATGGTTACAATGGTATTGTTGGGACCTAAATATAGCGATCGATATAGGGGAGTGGCCGATCTGTGTAGGTGGTGGGTTAGAGAGGTTTTACTGTATATATTTGCTAGCACAATTTCAATGCAATCAATGTGATAAATGGAAAGAACTATTACTGTACTATTAATATAATTATCATGTATGGCAAAAACTATTACTAAGTTTAGTCATCGGATAGCATGTGGTTATTGATGCAAAGTAATGGGCCTGTCACACTACGACGCTTCTCTCGGCGACCCGTCAGCGTTGAAAGTACTATCTTGCGCGTTGAGAAACGTCAAACTTTTCGGCGGTTTGGGGGAAAAGATCGGCGTCAGCACGGCGCGTTATGCGTGCGTGGCCAACGTGTGTCGACGCGCTGGGGAAAAAAAAAAAAAGTTTGGTGCGACTTCTTCATTTAACCTTAAATGTTGCTAGGGCGTAAAACAAAAACGGCCCAGTTTGCGCAACGCGTGAGCAACGACCCTCCCGCGCGCGCGTCGTCTTCCTAGCGTTCCCATAACGTTATTCCGGCGCGTCCAATGCAGCGCGACGCGCGCCTAACGTCCTTACCCATATATTTGCGCGCGCTGGCGGTCGTTGGGTTGTTTTTGACATGTTGAAAACCTTGGGCGATAGGGAACGTGCACCGGCGTTTCGCGCCGACCATCAACGTCAAAGATAATGTACCGACGTGTACCGACGCGCGCATAACGCGCCCCCAGCGCGTCTCGATATTTCACTAATTATCGCCCAAAAACACCACACGTTGACGGGTCGCCGGCGAGAAGCGTCGTAGTGTGACAGCCCCATAAGTTTAAATCAATAGAGGGTATTCACGTGACGTCATCAATCGGATGCGCGGCCATTGTGGCAATATCAACCAGTAAACAACCCATATAGAGTTTGCCGGTACACGCAGTGCAAAACGTATATTTCATTCAAAATTAATAGAAATGCAGAACCCTAACCTTATCAATTTAATATAATCTTTTTGGTAAACATGTTTTCTGTATATGTACCAAGCGGTTCGTTTCTAGGTTGTGTGGTTTTAGAGATATTTCACTTTTTCTGTATGAAGATTGCTCACAACCATTGACAATGCCTTGAGTTTGCCGGTACGCGCAGGGCAAAACGTTAGTTTTATTCAAAATTAAGAGAAATCCAGAACCCTAACCTTATCAATTTAATATAATCTTTTTGGTAAACATGTTTTCTATGTGTACCAAGCGATTTGTTTCTAGATGGTGTGGTTTGAGAGATATTTCACTTTTTCTGTATGAAGATTGCTCACTGCCATTGACAATGCATTGAGTTTGTTGGGGTTGTATCTCCACAATGGCCGCACTTCCGTTCAGCGTGATGTCAGTGCATACCCTATACAGGGTCTGTAGTGTCGGATATAGGGCTGGGAGCGGCACCAACCCCGACTTCCGGTGTGTAAACTCAAGCTGCGACCCGGCTTGTTTACATACTGGCCGTAATCGATTAACACGACCCGGGTGACTCGGCTCACCTGAGTCGTCAGAATTTCAAATAGAACATCGTAAGTGGAGTCGACAAATACACGTGCCATGTGCAAAACAACCCGACCCCAGTAACCCACCTCTTGGATGGGGTTTGCGAGGAGCGATGACGTCACATCTGAGCTGGTACCTGTAGGATAACAGCTACCAGTACAACTTCTACTATGTGTTGTTTTAATGCTTTTCTTTTTAATAACCCAGATTGTCAGCTTCTACAATCATAAAATACTTTAAATCCTATTTTGCTGTACATATATCGGCTATTGAAAAAAACTATTAAGCTTTAGATTAAGCCACCATTTTGTCAAACCCCGAGCGTATTCGTTTATTCCACCCGAGTCTGTAGGATGTGCGCATGCGCCAAAAAGTGGCTCGGGTGACCCGAGTTGATTAATCGATTACACCCACTGAGTCACAGCTTCAGTTCTTCATCAGGGACCAGCAGACTATAACTCAGAATACGCGTACGGTGATGGTGATCTTATATCGATAACTGACTTCCAAGGCAATAGAATGTTTGATCAAAACACAGACAGATTGATTTGGTCACGCGACTAGTGAATGTGGGGGTAGTGGGCGGGGGGGGGGGGGATGCGTGATGGTGACAGGTGGGTGGGGAGCTGAGGGGTTGTTGTTCTGAAACTTTTAAAGTGGCACAGTCCGATGGTTTTGAGTTTGTCATTTTTCTGAGATAAATACATTAAATTGATTATAATCTACCTTACTTTAGTCTGAAGTAACTTTTATTTTAGAGAGTAAACCTTTTAGATATTTGAAGCACAGGCATGTAAAATTAGTTTTTGTAAGCATGCCAAAAGTCTGACACCATATAGGCTTCAGCAGTAACAGGTTCTATTAAATTGACTCAGTATTCCCTTCTATGTGGCAACAAATGTTTAATAAGTGCCCGAGTATCTAAGTTAGATATGTAGAATAAAATCTGGATAATTGGTTTGGTTTTGAAAATTTGATACTTCATCGGACTATGCAGCTTAAAAAAATTAACAGTTCCAGTGGGATGTAATAAGTTATCATACTAAGCCAGACAGGTGTTGGAAGGAAGATGGTATTGACAAATCAAAATGAGCACGGAATACTTGATGGATGTCCCCTTATGCGACAGCACCAACATTTCAGTGAGATCATCTTCGATCACCAAATACCCTCTTCTGTGAGACAGTTGGTGCAAAGTGAAGTCAGTCAGTCGAGCGCTCTTCATTGTCAATGGGCGGTCCTTCGAGTGTTGAAGAAGAGCAGTTTCTGCAGGCTTCACCACCTGAAGGCACTTAGGCATTCTCAGGGGGAATGTCGAATAAACCGCACACCATGTTAGCTGGCAACGCTTCATCTGTTCACAAGTAGCGCAAAATAATTACAAGACATCCTAAGCACTTTAGCGCCAGGAAACCGAACAAGCGAATGGGGGAGTGATTGAAGTTTATAGTGCAGGAATGAAAGTAGTCATTGAGAAAAAAAAGCGGGGGAAAAGCGGAAATCGCTCTATCAAGTATTAACGAAAAAATATTATATACATATTTTTAATATGAATTATACATTTTTGTAATAGCAATATTTCTGGTGAAGCTTATAACTTTTTGAAAACGTGATAATCTTTTCGGACTATGAAACTAATAATTGCATTGGTATCGAAGTTAGATAGGTAGGTTCAAATTGGGGTAAATACTGTAGACATTTGCTGCGTTCATCGGACTATGCGGCTTTAATAAGCGCAACGGTATCTAAGTTAGATATATAGGATCATATGGAGGTAAATACTGTAGACATTTGTTGCTTTCAGTGGACTATGCAGCTTTAATAAGCGAATCGGTATCTAAGTTAGATATATAGGATCATATGGAGGTAAATACTGTAGACATTTGCTACGTTCATCGGACTATGCAGCTTTAATAAGCGAGTCGGTATCTAAGTTAGATATATAGGATCATATGGAGGTAAATACTGTAGACATTTGCTACGTTCATCGGACTATGCAGCTTTAATAAGCGAATCGGTATCTAAGTTAGATATATAGGATCATATGGAGGTAAATACTGTAGACATTTGCTGCTTTCAGTGGACTATGCGGCTTTAATAAGCGCAACGGTATCTAAGTTAGATATATAGGATCATATGGAGGTAAATACTGTAGACATTTGCTGCTTTCAGTGGACTATGCGGCTTTAATACCATATGCGATGAGAACTCACCGAT
The DNA here is from genome assembly GCA_030323885.1 of Branchipolynoe longqiensis. Taxonomy (NCBI): domain Eukaryota; kingdom Metazoa; phylum Annelida; class Polychaeta; order Phyllodocida; family Polynoidae; genus Branchipolynoe; species Branchipolynoe longqiensis. The sequence goes on along the minus strand of JASIRB010004034.1, from coordinate 43,112 downwards.
GAAGCGTGGGTAGGGCAGGTTCAGCTCCGCCATGATCTTGATGAATTCTGCCTTTGAGCGACTCAGTCGTGGATTGTACTTGATCTCCTCAGCTACTGTTGTTACCGTCTGACCTAAAGCAAGCAGGTCACAGAAAGGTTACCTAAAGCAAGCAGGTCACAGAAAGGTCACCTAAGGCTGACGATACCAAAGTATTCCGCCGTATGGAGAAAGGTAGTGACTCACGGGACTTGCAGAAGGACCTCAACAACATGCAGAAGTGGTCAAGTGATTGGCAGCTGAAGTTTAATGCTTCAAAATGCAAAGTGACATCTTAGCGCTTACCATTGTAGTCGTGAGCTGGGTAAAGTTTGAACTGCGGTGGCAGCGACAGAATCTTGGCGTGAACTGACTCGTAAAGATCATCAGCACTGCCTGATGGAATGAAATAAAACACACAGGAGTTAGCAAAATGGAAATTATTTGTTTGTTGTTGGAGTTTTACATCCTGGCAACAACAAAGGTCATATCAGGACGGGTACACTTCTGACAGTGCGCACTCATAGCGACTTTATAGTGCTTCCCCATTGGGAAATCAGGCCGCCGGCACCATGGCCTGCTGATATACCACTCAGTCATACATTTTTAAGTCATTGGTTGGACTCGACCCACAACCGAACTCCCGACCTTCTGCACCCTAGGCCCGCGCTCTGCCGATCAGGTTCAGAGATTAATTTATTGGAATTTAAACAACAATCTTTCGGGATGTATTAATGAAGGCGCCATCCTCCTCATGGGATGCATCTGAGTTCATATCATGATGGACAATGACAATGCAAACACATGGTAGCTTTATAGTGCTGCCCCACGGGGTTACTGCGCCACTAGCACTACGACCCAATATCCAACACAGTCAAATTATCCTGATACTGAGCCAACCAGTCCTTGCCCTGTCCTAATAATGACGAGTGCCACACAATGTAGTGAGAAGAATAGATTTGATAAATCTTTGGTTTGATTCACAAGGTTCGTACACATGTGAAGATATGGAATTCAAGGCTATTTCAAGGCTTTTCAAGTTGTTTTTTTATATAGGAATTCAAACTATTTTCATTTGGATTTCAGGAAAAAAACACCGATGGCGATTGGTAATTTCAAACTAATTTAGATCAGTGAGGACAGTTTAATGGAATTCAAGGTTTTTCAATACTAATTGGTCGTAATGTGTGCATTGCGTTTGATTCGCGGCGAAGGAGGAGTGCCCCCCCCTCTCTCCTCCTGGGCCCAGCGCTTCTGACCGTTGGGTTATGTAATGCCCCCCCCCTCCGGGCCCTTATAACCTGGGCCTGCTATTGCCTCCAGTTCAGACGTGCAGAGACACTTGCTATCCGGACCGCACTCTGTCCACACCTCTCTCTATCTCCTCTCCGCTGGCCTTGCTCCTCCTTGATTATGTCTGAAAAGAGTTCCAGGAGGGGGAGCCCGCCAGCATTTCACTTTCTACTCTTACTCTGTCCGTGTCTATAGCTCGCTGGCCGGTCACCATAGAGCAAATAGACATGGTCCTTTGACTCAACTCTCCTCATTTCTCTATCCTAGACTCTACCCATTTTTTTTCTCCCAGGCATACTCCTCCCCCTGACCAGGGAAGTTGTGTGCTTGGGTGGGGCCCTATACCTTTACGGTTTCTCTCGCTTTGTTCTCATTGCTGGAACCACCGCTGCACCCATCTTTACCCACCCTTCCTCGAAACCCTTGCTGCTGTCGACTGGATACAAGTGCCCAACTACCGCTCAACTACCGCTCAACTACCGCCGGACCGAAGAGATTCGGTGCCGCCGCAACGCATCGCCGTTATAACATTGTAAAGATGTCCCCAGCTTCTACAACACTCCCTACTGAAGAGTAATCTTCAACCAAAGATTGGGCCGATTTATCGGAGCCTCTCTATAAATGTTGCAGTTCTGCAACCAGTAACCATCGTAAGGTTACAAACCACCCCCAAAGTAAGTAAGTGCCTCCAGCCACTCCGCCTCCAGCCGCCTCCAGTAGCGCTACCCTCCTGATTTCTTGGGTCAAACAAAGTTCAAGAATTGTCAGTAGCTTCCAGGCCCGGTAGGGACCATGTAGTATGGAGGTGGTGGTTAGGGTGGTATTCTACTAAGGGTTGTGTGGGTCCCGGCTGGATTTAGTGCAAATACAATATTCGAAGACTCACCTCCTTGGAAGTCAGTGCGGCCGCAACCCCGGATGAGAAGAGCGTCTCCAGTGAACGCCATCTCCTTGTCATGTAAAACGTACGTAGTGCACCCTGGTGAGCAAAAGGGGAACTACATGAGTATGTCACGAAGGAGATCAGGGGAAATGTGGACACAGAGGCTCTATCTACTAAAAGACCTGGAAACCATTTACAATTGGCTACATTAAAAATATTTGAGCTAATACGATATGGCACACACCACAATATAAAAAATAACGCAACTTACATGAAACCCTCAGGAGAGAAAATTATGGAAAAAGAACTGTGTGAAGGACCTTGGGATATTCATGGGAAACAACCTCAAATTCACTGAACACATTGACTATGTATGCCAAACAGCCAGAAAACATGGTGAATGGGTACTTGGTACGTTTAAGTCAACAGAAACCGGGGTAATGTGAACCTTGTGGAACTCCATAATACTCCCACGGATAGACTGTGGATTTGGCAGATTCAAATTCATTGCTGCACATGACATAACTGAACAGAGCATCCGCAGCACATGTGGTGGGCCCTGGTGGTGGAGTCTCCGACTTGGCCTGAGCATACAGCTCAAACACTCTAATCTAATCTAATCTCATCATCATCATCATCACCATGTTGTCAGTCGTGATGCGACAAAGACTGCTTTCATTACTTGACTGCCACTCTCCATTTAGCTCTCCGCTGTGAGAGTGATGTCCATGAGTCGGTCTTAATGTCTCTCAGCTTCAGGTTTCTCTTGATGGTATCCTTGAACCGGAGTTGAGGGCGCCCTCTCTTTCTCTAACCAGAATACAGTTGAGAATAGAGGATCTGCTTTGGTAGCCTGTCTGATGACATCCTCATGAGGTGTAAAGTCCACTGGAGATTCTTTTTGATCAGAAGATCTTCCATAGAGGGCAGCCCCGTCCGTTCGAGTAATCTAATCTAATCTAATCCCTGAACAAGACAAATAATTCTTTCTTTTATTAAAACTCTTTTGGCCACCCCTGCCTGGTGAATCTGACAGAGTTCAGGTTTACTCATGAAGTGGGCAAGACTATAAACGAGCTGTGGCCGGTGCGGGCTTGGGTCAAGCAACCCGCATATGGAAGTGGGGGCTGCTCGCCAAGACGAACCCACATTGACTATCAAATGCGGGGAAGGGTTCGCTGCTGTAACTCGTCACTAGGAGACGTGCCGCGGCTTCTCACATTACTCTCCTAGCAACATAGAAGGTATGAGTCGTCAGGCTCAGACCCTTCAGATGTGTTTCATGAGCGCTCTGATGTTTTAGACGATAATATGGCTTTAAATACAGTAATCGAAAGTATCTTGACTTCAGGGAAAATGGATGGGAAGTATTCTTTTCATATGATTGACATTGGAAGAGTTTAGATGGTGTTTGGTAGGAATAGTAATAAAGTCGTGAGCTCTTAAAATGTGATTGAGATGTTCCTTGCATTCCTTACTCTTTACGAACAGGTCCCTTATTATATTAACCGTCATGGTCAACCCTTTAAGTTTAACGATAGTTCATTAATATATTTATTATTATTGGCTTCTTGCACAGACGATGGAGTAACGTATATTATTACAGTAACGCAGATTAACCCTCTCCTCGGGACTAGTAACCACCACCTTAATATGGACAATAATAATAATGAATAATGTCTTGGGTGTTAATAGTGACAGCGGCGGTGGAATATACCGTCGGCCTTAACATAATGTTATATTAGTAAATCAGGTACTACTAGAGCGATATGCAGGGATACATAGGCTGTCGGCACCCGGGCGGGGTCACATTAACTAATACGTGGGATTGCGATGAGGTGCGAGAGGAGGAGAGGCGACAGCAAGGAAAGACAGCGGCGGCTAGAAGCAAGAGTGTGTAATATATAGCTTGGATATACCCTTATGTCCGGGTGTAGGGACAGCGTAGAAGCCCCCCCCCACCCCCCCCACCACCACCACCCACCATTGGGTTACGGTTGCTACTATCTTATCTATGATTGCTACTGACAGCCTGGGTCGCACCAGGCGAGAACTAGTCCGGGGGTAGCATGGAGGCTCCCCCTTGTGTTTATTGTTCATCATCATCATGCTGTCGGTCGCGATGCGACAAAGACTGCTTTCATTACTTGACTGCCGCTCTCCATTTTCTTTCATGAAAGCTGCCTGCAAAAGTGTTGAAGTGCTGCTGGCTTTTGCAAGTTACCAGCGGCACTCTCCCTTGGGGCAAATAGAGGTTTCACACCAGCAATAACTTGTCCAGAGAGGCGCAAAACTATTTGTCCCTGCAGTGGCTGGTCGGGAGATGGGAGTTCCATACATCAACCGCCCTTAATGCTGCCACAGTGACATGGTTTTCTGTTTAGGGTTTGCTCCCTTAGCTTTCAGTTCTGTCAAGAACCTGTACCACAAGGCAGTGGTTTACAACTCTGCAGGGTAGGGCGTCAAACTCCCTGAGGTATTGCAATACCTGCATACCTGTTTATTGTTACTACTGTATCTAATTGCCACCTGTACTCGCCAGACGGCGCTGTCGCGCCAGGCGAGGGGTGGGCGTGACTGTCGAGACGGTCACTGCTGACCGAGACACAGACCGGGCCACACTTGAGAGAGACGAGAGAACACACCTGACATTTTTCTTTCTTTTTCTTTCTTTTACCTTATTTCTCTCACTAATTTGGGAGGGCGTTGTCAGTCCCAGCCAGATACGGTTTGCTTAACATAACCAATCCTCGTGCTGTTCTCTGTGGCGGAGTTGATAGAGTGTCTGACTTTTTTCTATGTCGGACTTATAATCTGAAGGTCGGTGGTTTGATTCCCTGTGCCCCCACCTCTGCCAATTTGGATTTCCACCGCTGTGTATAAGTTACAGCGTCATCAAAGGCCAGTTTCTCTCATACCATGTCTATGTGGTGTGGGAGGTTAAAAATCCCTTGGGTTGGTAAAAGTGTAGGCTCGGGCTTTTTATCGACAAACTATCTAATGGTGAGAGCAAGTCTATTCAGACTTATCCATGATATGCAGTATAAATCTTCAAGAATCATTATGTTGATTACTCTCCTTGTTTTTACTAAACCGTGTCAGCCATCAATTGTGTGCTTAACTACATATATAATAGAACAATAAGAAAAGAGAGAACGGTTAAACTAACAAATGACCACTCACCACTCGTGTGCCCCGGCGTGCTGCGACAGTCAAGTTCGAACTTGCCGAACTTGATGGTGTCACCCTCCTTGATCTTGACGTCAGCGACTGCCTTGGAGATGTCAGCGATGACGCTCTGACAAGTCGGCACCTTGGACTTGAGCCCGCCTGTCCCAGTCACGTGATCGGCGTGCACGTGGGTGTTGACTGGAATGGATTAGTGCCAGAGGTCATCCAAGGTCTTCAAATATTTATACAGACGCCTACAATGGATCTAGCACCGGGTGGACGGGGGTTTTATGGTTTATTATCTGCGCTAAGTGGTGATAGTAATAATAATAATAACAATAAGGACAAGAGTCATATATGTGTAGTAGTCTGTACATGAGCCCTACTACCACGCGGTAGCGGCGGAGACTACGCCGCACACCTACGCAGTTACACTGAACTGCGCTAGGTAGCGGCAGGCTAGCCACTGGGCTGCCCTCTACTGCGTGTGGCTAGCTCCCCCCCCCCCCCCCCCCTACCCACCTATAGTCGATGTGGGATCTGGCGAGTGAGGGGGCGGGTCAGTTGACTGTGGACGCCGCAGAGAGCAGATAGGTTTAATAAACCAAGTTGAAGCGTACTTACATTGGATCTTGGCGTTCTTCTGTGTGTGCGTGGCAGTGTGGGGAGGAAGGCTGTGGGCCATTACATATGTAAATGGAATGAGTAAATAGACTCTGGCTGGCCTCTAAGACCCCACTCTAGCTGTACCATAGAACCTTCCAGAATCAGCACACAAGAGATTCACCTTCACCGCTTATATAATATTTGCATAAAGGTAGACATTTATACATACACAATAAAATCTATATATAATACCGAACGGTGGTTAAGTTTTAGCATCATTCTGATCACTACTCCTCTGTTAATCGGCGCTGCCAACGCGCATTGTATGTAGTGCTCCACTGATGCTCCGCCATGTATGGGTTGTTAATAGTATGTTTTTATTGTGCGTACCGTACACATTTCATATTCAGTTTGATGGTTTTGAGTAACTTTGATTATTTTGATATAAAATGATCTGGCAGAAACTCAAATTTCAAAACCATCAAATTATGCAATTTTAACACATTTTCTCCCTTTGCATGCAATTTCTTTTTGCACCGCAATTATAAAAGTGTGTCTTCGCATACAGTACCTCCATAAATCAGTTTCAGGCCCAGCTCGTTGATCAGCTTGATGTCACGGTCGACAAGTTCTCTTACAGGGTCAATGAGTATTGCTTCCTTTGTGTCGCTGTCAGCAAGCAGGTAGGTGTACGTGCTGGTCTCCTTGTCGAACAACTGTCAAAAGAACACGGTGGAATCATTGTCAACTACCCGGCAACAAACAAATGAACAAACTCATAAAACCAATCAAAATTAGGTAATTTATGGTTGCACTTCAAATATCTAAAAAATTAGCCATTTAAAATCAAAATTACTTCAAACTAAAATAAGGTAGACTATAACAATCAACCTAATATATTTATCTCAGAAAATGACAGAAATTCAAAACCATCGGACTATGTTAAGTAAGATTTCCGACTATATTAGAAAAACTACACGCATACCTATAATGTGCGTGTTAACGTAACATGATTAATTCGTGGGTGGAGGCAGGGGAGGGGCAGCCCCCCCCCCCCCACGAACACCCCGACCAGACTCCACCTACCGTAATATGAACAAACTAACCCGACCCCAGTGGCGCCACCTACCAGGAGCAGTGGAACCATCCTGCCCGGTTACAGGAGGAGCCGAATTGAAACTCCCGCCAAAACATGACATGACCGGATTCGAACATAACCACCTCCACGGCCACAACTCCTCCAGCAGCCGACTGCACTACACCGCTACCATTTTCTTCGCCCACCCACCCACACCTCGAGGAACATGAGGAAGGGCGGACGGTTCAGGGTTCGGTCTCCGGCCCACTCTACATCACGGATGAGAATCCCAAGGAAATACCCACACCATCTGAACTGACACCCCTGCAACTGACCTGTACCTAAAACTGAATCATTGTGAATCGAGTAATAATAAAAGACCCATTGTATACCACTTCTGCCTCCGCCTTCGTGAATTATGAAAGCTTAGTGTGACGAAAACGTTTTCAAACACTATATTCAGGTGTTATTTTTAGTGTTTTAGTTTTTCCGTTAAGTGATGAATTGAGACCATGCACACTTGCAGTCAACCATAACTAGGTCAAGCCCGTTGTGCTGTTTATGTGCTGTATAAGGATTATACGAGTATCCTTTAATGGTGCCTCTGGTTGCAACGCGTCTGGACACTTCACAACTACTGACACTTAACTCAGGCGAATGGACAGGCTCTCTGCCTTGCCTGGTGCTGCCACCTGGCCTATTCAGCTGTCATGACTCAGCCTCTTGCATGTACCACTCGCTTAAAAATTGTCATTGTCACACAGACCCTTTCCCAGGAGATACAAGGGCGCACAATCTTGTACCTGTTAAGGGAACCTCCTTATCTTGTACCTGTTAAAGCTGCATAGTCCGATGAAATATCAAATTTTCAAAACCAAACCAATTATCTAGATTTGATTTTAGAAATCTAACTTAGATACTGATGCGCTTATTAAGCATTTGTTTCTGCGTAGAAGGCACTATTGAGTCAATTTAACGGAACCTGTTAGTTACTGCAGAAGTCTATGGTGTCAGACTTTTGGCGAGTTTGTCAAAACTAATTTTCCATGTTTGCACTCAAATATCTCAAAGGTTTACCATCTAAAATAAAAGTAACTTTGAACTAATGTAAAGTAGATACTAGTGATCGATCTAATATATTTATCTCAGAAAAAATACAGAAATTCAAACCATCGGACTATGCAACTTTAAGGGAACCTCCTTATCTTGTACCTGTTAAGGGAACCTGCTTTTCTTGTACCTGTTAAGGGAACCTCCTTATCTTGTACCTGTTAAGGGAACCTCCTTATCTTGTACCTGTTAAGTGAACCTCCTTATCTTGTACCTGTTAAGGGAACCTCCTTTTCTTGTACCTGTTAAGGGAACCTCCTTATCTTGAACCTGTTAAGGGAACCTCCTTATCTTGTACCTGTTAAGGGAACCTCCTTATCTTGTACCTGTTAAGTGAACCTCCTTATCTTGTACCTGTTATGGGAACCTCCTTATCTTGAACCTGTTAAGTGAACCTCCTTATCTTGTACCTGTTAAGTGAACCTCCTTATCTTGAACCTGTTAAGGGAACCTCCTTATCTTGAACCTGTTAAGGGAACCTCCTTATCTTGTACCTGTTAAGGGAACCTCCTTATCTTGTACCTGTTAAGTGAACCTCCTTATCTTGTACCTGTTAAGGGAACCTCCTTATCTTGAACCTGTTAAGTGAACCTCCTTATCTTGTACCTGTTAAGTGAACCTCCTTATCTTGTACCTGTTAAGGGAACCTCCTTATCTTGAACCTGTTAAGGGAACCTCCTTATCTTGTACCTGTTAAGGGAACCTCCTTATCTTGTACCTGTTAAGTGAACCTCCTTATCTTGTACCTGTTAAGTGAACCTCCTTATCTTGAACCTGTTAAGTGAACCTCCTTATCTTGTACCTGTTAAGTGAACCTCCTTATCTTGAACCTGTTAAGGGAACCTCCTTATCTTGAACCTGTTAAGTGAACCTCCTTATCTTGTACCTGTTAAGTGAACCTCCTTATCTTGTACCTGTTAAGGGAACCTCCTTATCTTGAACCTGTTAAGTGAACCTCCTTATCTTGATGTTAAGGGAACTCCTTATCTTGAACTGTTAAGGAACCTCCTTATCTTACCAAACACACCAACAGTACCTGTTAAGGGAACCTCCTTATCTTGAACCTGTTAAGGGAACCTCCTTATCTTGTACCTGTTAAGTGAACCTCCTTATCTTGAACCTGTTAAGGGAACCTCCTTATCTTGAACCTGTTAAGGGAACCTCCTTATCTTGTACCTGTTAAGGGAACCTGCTTATATTGTACCTGTTAAGGGAACATCCTTATCTTGTACCTGTTAAGTGAACCTCCTTATCTTGTACCTGTTAAGTGAACCTCCTTATCTTGTACCTGCTAAGGGAACCTGCTTATCTTGTACCTGTTAAGGGAACCTGCTTATCTTGTACCTGTTAAGGGAACCTCCTTATCTTGTACCTGTTAAGGGAACCTCCTTATCTTGAACCTGTTAAGGGAACCTCCTTATCTTGTACCTGTTAAGGGAACATCCTTATCTTGTACCTGTTAAGGGAACCTCCTTATCTTGTACCTGTTAAGGGAACCTCCTTATCTTGTACCTGTTAAGTGAACCTCCTTATCTTGTACCTGTTAAGTGAACCTCCTTATCTTGTACCTGTTAAGGGAACCTGCTTATCTTGTACCTGTTAAGGGAACCTGCTTTTCTTGTACCTGTTAAGGGAACCTCCTTATCTTGAACCTGTTAAGGGAACCTCCTTATCTTGTACCTGTTAAGGGAAACATCCTTATCTTGTACCTGTTAAGGGAACCTCCTTATATTGTACCTGTTAAGGGAACATCCTTATCTTGTACCTTTTAAGTGAACCTCCTTATCTTGTACCTGTTAAGTGAACCTCCTTATCTTGTACCTGCTAAGGGAACCTGCTTATCTTGTACCTGTTAAGGGAACCTGATTATCTTGTACCTGTTAAGGTAACCTGCTTATCTTGTACCTGTTAAGGGAACCTCCTTATCTTGAACCTGTTAAGGGAACCTCCTTATCTTGTACCTGTTAAGGGAATCTCCTTATCTTGTACCTGTTAAGGGAACCTCCTTATAGGAGGAGCTACAAATAATAATAAAGGAAAGCAAGAGAGGCAAATGGATTGGCAACTTTATATCGACCAATGGCTCGGAATACCCGTACCGGTAACAAAAATAAAAGCAAAAAACAAGCGAGTGGGGCGAGGCCGGCGCGCCGACGGTGTATTTATAGGCCGGCGCAGGACCGATTCACCGCCGGGGGAGGCTCGCAGCAAAAGTGTAGTGCCGAATAATAGACCATTTCGTAGTAATCCTGGTTAACATTCGAAGAAAAGCATAATGTATTTTATGCCTACCTATATTTGCATAATTCTTTATACGTCTTATCTTGTACCTGTTAAGGGAACCTCCTTATCTTGTACCTTTTAAGGGAACCTCCTTATCTTGTACCTGTTAAGGGAACATCCTTATCTTGTACCTGTTAAGGGAACCTCCTTATCTTGTACCTGTTAAGGGAACCTCCTTATCTTGTACCTGTTAAGGGAACATCCTTATTTTGAACCTGTTAAGGGAACCTCCTTATCTTGTACCTGTTAAGGGAACCTCCTTATCTTGTACCTGTTAAGACCAAACACCCACAACCACAGAACTCCTTATCTTGTACCTGTTAAGGGAACCTCCTTATCTTGTACCTGTTAAGGGAACATCCTTATCTTGTACCTGTTAAGGGAACCTCCTTATCTTGTACCTGTTAAGGGAACATCCTTATTTTGAACCTGTTAAGGGAACCTCCTTATCTTGTACCTGTTAAGGGAACCTCCTTATCTTGTACCTGTTAAGGGAACCTCCTTATCTTGTACCTGTTAAGGGAACCTCCTTATCTTGTACCTGTTAAGGGAACATCCTTATTTTGAAGAAGGAACCCTATCTTGTACCTGTTAAGGGAACCTCCTTATCTTGTACCTGTTAAGGGAACATCCTTATTTTGAACCTGTTAAGGGAACATCCTTATCTTGTACCTGTTAAGGGAACCTCCTTATCTTGTACCTGTTAAGGGAACCTCCTTATCTTGTACCTGTTAAGGGAACATCCTCATCTTGTACCTGTTAAGGGAATATCCTTATTTTGATCCTGTTAAGGGAACATCCTTATCTTGTACCTGTTAAGGGAACCTTCTTATCTTGTACCTGTTAAGGGAACATCCTTATCTTGAACCTGTTAAGGGAACCTCCTTATCTTGTACCTGTTAAGGGAACCTCCTTATCTTGTACCTGTTAAGGGAACCTCCTTATCTTGTACCTGTTAAGGGAACCTCCTTATCTTGAACCTGTTAAGGGACCCTCCTTATCTTGAACCTGTTATCAGACCGCCGGGTTCTTCAACTATTCGACCTGGTGACACTAGTACGCATTCCTAGTTTCACACCAGGTGGGATGGCCCAATGAGTTGAGCGTCTGCCTCCCGTTTTGGTAGATCGTAAGAGTCAAACCAATGACCTAAAAAGCCAGGCACTCGGCATTATTAGGATACGGCAAGGACTGGTTGGCTCAGTCTCAGGATAATGTAACTGCGTGGTTTGGTCTCCCAGTGAGGCAGCACTATAAAGTCGTCATGAGTATGCACTATTACAAGTTGGTACCCATCCTGATATATGGCCTTAGATGTTGCCAGGACGTAAAACTCCAACAACCAAACAACAAATTATTATTAATAAAAATGAAATATTTATTTTAGTAGGAGAGCGGTGGATAAAGCCCCTGTCACACCTCGCCGGATTGAGGTTTCTGTTTATTTGTTGTTTTACGTCCTAGGAACATCTAAGGTCATATCAGGACAGGTACCCACTTGTGACAGTGCGCACTCATGGCGACATTATACTGCTGTCCCACTGGAAGATCAGGCCGCCAGCACCATACACCTGATATCCCACTCAGTCAGATTATCCTGACACTGAGCCAACCAGTCCTTGCCCTATCCTAATAATGCTGAGCGACTGGCTAGGAAGCAACAAATATAAACTTTTAAGTCATTGGTTTGACTCGTCCAGGGTTCAAACCCCACGATCCCACGATGTACCAACACCTACGCTTCAGTGTAGGGCGTCTTTCGACTTTGGCGTAGCAAGGGGGTGGGAGTTGCCAAAATCGATTGTACTCATCTACAAAGCATGCACCCTGCTTACTAGATAAAGGATTCACCCGGTACTCGCAGTACGCGGGTGAATACCAGCCCTATATAAAAACGGTCGAAAAAGCGGGTTAATGAAATGAGAGCCTAATTTCACAATCTAAGAAGCAACATTTATTCTTTGTAGATGTCTTCATATTTACCCGCTACCTTTGAGTTGAAAAATATAATAAAATATCTAGTTTAATAAGATTTAAAAGTGAAATCCACAGCGTTCTAGCGCCGCCATCTTGTCTTTTTGCATTCTCGCCCATTTCACCAACTCTGTGCCTATATGGGTATCCATTTGATACTGGAACCACAGTTTCTAGTTCCTGTTCCATACTAAAGCTATTTTCGCCTGTATTTACACTACGTTGTCCTTCACCCGTGTACTACAAGTACCGGGTGAATCCTTTATCTACCTGCTTACCTGTCTAAAGAATAGCTCCTCCATTATTGCACGTGTACTGTTTGCTGCTTTGTTGTCCGTGGCTGCTCAAGCTGGTTTGAACGTCGATAGGGGCTCGTCGGTTTATGTATCCCGAGACCTGAAGGAAGCAACAACAACAAAAAGGAATAAAAGAAACTACTCATGGTTCAGGCCCGCATCCAGGGTGCTTGTCATCTGATCCAAATTTTAGTCAGGAAATATTTATTTTATGAATGGTTCAAGTTAAACGATTTCAAATTAGTTGTATGTATATTTCAGGAAAATAACACCATTTGTTTTATGTATATTTCAGGAAAATAATAATTTGCTCTGTGCATATATTTCATGAAAATATTAACTTTTTTTTCAGGAAGATAATAACATTTGTTCCATGTATATTTCAGGATAATGTAAAGTTTGCTTTATGTATATTACAGGAATATAATAACATTTGTTATTTAGGAAAACAATACCGATTCCTTCATGTATATTTCAGAAAAATGATACTTGGTTTATCTATATTCCAGGATAATATAACGTTTGTTTTATGTATATTTCATGAAAATAATATCATCTGTTTTATGTATATTTCAGGATAATATTAGATTTGTTTTACATACATTTTGGGAAAATTATACTGATTATATTACGTGTAGTTCAAGCAAATTATAACATTTGTTTTGTGTACACCTTAGGCTAAAAATTACATTTGTTTTATATATACCTTATTCTAAAAATAACATTAGTTTTATTTAGAGTTCAAGCTAAATTATTATTTATGAATATTTTAAGCTAAAATAACATTTGTTTTTATGAATACTTTATCCTAAAATTAACATTTGTTTCATACATAGTTCAAGCTAAAAATAACATTTCTCTTATAAATACTTAATGCTAAAATCAATTTTCTTTGGTATAGTTCAAAGCTCAAATTTGCATAAATCAATTTATAGATAAATGGTATCAAATCGTTATTAATTTATTCAACAAATATAGTCGTCTAGGTGGATTATTTCATATTAAAGCCATCTTCTTTTACACACTTCAATAATTATGAGGGATTTGTGTGTAATTTGTGTCAAAGTTTATTTCTTCTTTAAAAAAAGAGAAAGAGTTACAAACAATGATTGGTACGATCCAGCTGGCCTCAAGAATTGTAAAAATGTGTTTGAGTGCCAGTGGGAGTGGTGGTTATTGGTGGGTTGTTGATGGTGCGGGGGGGGGGGGCAGGTAGGGGGATGTATCACCATTCCTGCCACCCGCTTGGTTATGTGCCTGAAGAAACCCCGCGGTAACCATGACCTACATCCAGGACACACCTGCTGGGGTTGAGGAGCGGGGAGGGGGGTGCGGAGGGGTGCGGAGGGGGTACTCGGATTGGCGGCCATTTTCTCTCAACTGGGTGCAGTGTTGTTGTTTTGGGGAGTTTTCAGTTCCGTTTGCGCACTGAAGGCTGCAAGTCTGCAGCACTATATGGGCACCGCGTGGCAGGGAGTTGGCTTCCGGTGGGTCATGTTCGGAGACATCGGGGAGGGGGGGGGGGAGGGGTACAGTGTGTGTGTAGGAAGGGTTGGTTGTAGTTTTACGTCCTGGCAACATCTAAGGTCATATCAGGACGGGTGCAGGCTTGTGACAGTGCACACTCATGGCGACTTTATAGTGCTGGGACTCCCAGTAGGACAGCACTATAAAGTCTCCCAGTGGGAGACCTGATATCACACTCAGTCATGTTATCTTGACACTGAGTCAACCAGTCCTTGTCCTATCCTAATAATACTGATCGCTTGGCTAGGAAGCGACAAGTTGATCAATTTTATAAGTCATTGGTTTGACTCGACCGGAAATTGAACTCCCGACCTTCAGCACGGGGCGCCTACGCTCTATCGATTCGGTGACCGCGTCCGGTGGGGGAGAGAAGGGGAAGTGGAGGAGGCGAACGTAATGATCGGAGTGTCCGGATGCCGGGTGTGTGAAGGGGAGTGGGGGGGGGGGGGAGACTGACATAGTTCACACATCAGCAAACAGGTAACCCCACCCACTGCCTAACTAATCCCATCCTCACTTCACTTCTTCCTCTGGCCTTGGCCAGACCTACTGTGCATACCGGTGAATCTGGAGGGACTGAAGTTTGGATCCTGGTCGAGTCAAACCAATGACTTATAAAATAGGTACCTGTTGCTGCTCGGCGCTTGCCAATATGAGGCCAGGACAGGGACTGGGTGCACAGTGTCAGGATAATGTGACTGATTTCCCAGAGGGGCAGCACTATAAAGTCACCATGAGTGTGTGCTGTCACAAGTTGGTGCACATCCTGGTATGGCCTAGGGTCTTACTGGGGCGTAAAACTACACCAACCACCCAGCCTCCCCCGGCCCTCTCAGAGGACTGGTTGGGCTCTTAGGCTGCCTTTTTTCTTCCTCCCCAATTTCTCTGACCACGACCCATCGGAAGCCAACTCCCGACCACATGGGACCAGTTTCAGTGGTGCCCATACAGTGCTGAAGATTTGCAGCCTTCACCGCACCAATGCGACTGAAAACTCCTCGAAAACAAAACACACGCCAACATATCATGTACTATCGCTGAAATCTGACGGAAGTCAGGACACTGTCAAAGCAGCTACTGAATGACATTGACAGTCTTTGCGAGTTCCTCAGGCATTTTACACACACACACACACACACATACACAGACATACACACACACATATATACACACACACACAAGCTCAGGAATGTTAGTTTTTTTGTTTGTTGTTGTGCTACGTCCTAGCAACAGCGAATATCATATGAGGACGGGTACTGACTTGTGACAGCGCGCACTCACGGCGACTTTAGAAGTGCTGCCCCACTGGGAGTGGGGCCATATGTATGTGTCGGTGTTAGCGAGCCAAAACTGGTTTTGGACGGGATTTCTGGTTTAGCGACGAAAAGTCCGTATGTGTGTTGCGGTGTTAGGCAAACGGGGACGTATGCACCAATCGGTGATAGGGCCTTAACTGCGGCTTGGCTAGCTCCACACGGCTAAATGTGGGAAATCGGTATGCACCAATCGGTGCCAGCGCTAACTGCAGACTTTAGCCTAGGCTAAGCTACCCCACTTTCTGAGTTGGGGTTCAGCGGTGTTAGTGTTAGGTTAGTGTCAGGATGGAGCCCAAATCTATTCAATGCGATCATATTTGACAGAATTACATACTCTAAACATGATATTTAATTAATTAAACCCTAAATTCTTACCGATATTAACGCTGCCGCTAAATTGGCGACGAAATGCAAACTGTCGAATCGACGAATGTAAAGTAAACAAATCGCCGCCGCGGCTTCGACGTCGATATCCATACTGTCCAACGTCAACTAAAAATGGCCGCCACCGCCGAATCGGCGGCAATATATTAGGCCCAAATCTATTCAAAGCTGTCATATTTAACAGAATTACATACGCAATAAGTGAAATCTTATCAATTTAACCCTAAATTCGAACCGTTATTAACCCGCCCGCTGCATTGGCGGTGTTATTCATGTTGTCAACTCGAGGGAGTTCCCAAATCTATAAATAACTTCACGGTTAGCTATCCGCCCCAGCTAGAACATTGGTGCATACCAATTCACACATTTTTCCAACCCGCCTATACCCGGAGGTAGCTAACTGCGGCTAGCGCCTTAACTCCGGCTAAGCCTATCAGTATCACCGATTGGTGCATACGGCCCCAGGCCGCTGGCACTATGACTCGATATCCGACACATTATCACATTATAACCAGTCCTTTCACTATCCTAGTAATGCTGAGCACCAGGCTAGGAAGTGGCAAGTATAAATCTTTTAAAATCATTGGTTTGACTCGACCGGAATGCAACTACCGACCTTCCGCACGGGAAGCCTACACTCTACTGACTCGCTACCGCGCCCGGACGCTCTGGAATGTGCCTTCAGCGAAACAGAAAAGAAACTGATAATATGACGGACCAAGTTGTGAAAAAAAACAAAAAAAACACAACAATTTCGTTTGTCATTGAAAGTGGGCGTGAGCACGGGAATGTGTGCGTGAGGTTTTACATCCTAGCAACAACCACATGGGATTAAATCAAGACGGCGCGGCTGCCAAATTGTGGCAGTGCATAGTTCCTGGAGGCTTTATAGTGCTGCGCCGCTGAGATATTACGCTTTCAGCACTTCCATCCCTGCATGTAGCACTAGTCAATACGAGGCAAATTGCCAACTATCACTTATGGTTGGCTGTTGGAGTTCTTTGTCCTAGCAACAGCTAAGGTAATATCAGAATGGGTACCAACTTGTGACAGTGCACACTCATGGCGACTTTATAGTGGTGTCCTACTGGGTTTGTTTGTTTGTTGTTGTTTTACGTCCTAACAACATCTAAGGTCATATCAAGACGAGTACCGACTTGTGACAGTGCACACTCATGGTGACTTTATAGTGCTGCCCTATTGGGAGACCATGCTGCTAGCACCATGACCTGATATCCCACTCAGTCACATTATCCTGACACTGAGCCAACCAGTCCTTGCCCTGTCCTAATAATGCCGAGCACCTGACTAGGAAGCGACAAATATACATTTTTAAGTCAATGGTTTGACTCGATTAGGGTTCGAATCCATGAATCCCATGATCTACCAAAAGGGAGACGGACACTCAACTCATTCGGCCATTCCATCTGGTATCACTTATGTAATATAAGTTATAATGTATCTAAATTGCTTATGCAATCTCAAAAAACGTATAAGTAAAGCTTGTTTTATTTAACACCACCTCTAGAGCACATTGCTTTTTGTATCATCGGCTATTGGAGGTCAAACATATGGTCATTCTGACATATTTCTTAGGAGAAAACCCGCTGACGTCACATAGGCTACTATTTCCGATAAGCAGCAAGGGGTCTTTTATATGCACTTTCCCACAGACATGACAGCACATACCACAGCCTTTGATGAACGAGTTGTGGACCACTGGTTAGAATGGAAAATAGCCCAAACTGCAAATGTGTCCACTGAGCAGGATCGATCGTATGACCCACACCTTCATAGGTGGACACTCTACCCCCTGAGCTACTTCCCGCTCCGCTTATACAACACCGTGCTTATGCAATGTCGCCTTCTGCGTGTGCGCGATTCCTTTTCCCAAACTGATGCAATCAATGTCTGGTTGTGTACCGGTGTGGCGTGCTCAGCCGTGTCCCATGCTCAGCAGTGTACCTATACTCAAACTCAAGGCATTGTCAATGGTCGTGAGTAATTTTCATACTGAAAATACAGAACAAGTGAAATATCTCTAAAACCACACCACCTATTAACAAATCGCTTGGTACACATATAGAAAACATCTTCACCAAAAAGATTATATTAAATTTATAAGGTTAGGGTTCTTGATTTCTATTAATTTTGATTAAAACTAATGTTTTGCACTTCGCGTACCGTCAAACTCAAGGCATTTTCAATGG
The DNA here is from genome assembly GCA_030323885.1 of Branchipolynoe longqiensis. Classification (NCBI taxonomy): domain Eukaryota; kingdom Metazoa; phylum Annelida; class Polychaeta; order Phyllodocida; family Polynoidae; genus Branchipolynoe; species Branchipolynoe longqiensis. The sequence goes on along the minus strand of JASIRB010004034.1, from coordinate 24,963 downwards.
CCGTGAGGAATCTTCATACAGAAAATCCAGGAAAAGTGAAATATCTCTAAAACCACACCACCTAGAAACAAATCGCTTGGTACACATATAGAAAACATCTTTACCAAAAACATTATATTAAATTTATAAGGTTAGTGACTTACGACCATTGACAATGCCTTGAGTTTGAGTATAGGTACACGGCTGAGCACGGGACACAGCTGAGCACGCCACACCGGCAACAAAGGAGATGACTTGCGAAATTCATATACTCCTCTTCCTGTCTCCCCACCGGACGCGGTGACTGAATCAGTAGAGCGCAGGCCTCCCATGCGGAAGGTCGGGAGTTCGATTCCCAGTCAAGTCAAACCAATGACTTACAAAATTGATACTTGTCGCTTGCTAGCCTGGCGCTCGCCATTATTAGGATAGGGCAAGGACTGGTTGGCTTAGTGTCAGGATAAAGCGACTGAGCGGGATATAGGGTCATGCTTCTGGCAGCCTGATTTCCCAGTGGGGCAGCACTATAAAGTCACCAAGAGTGCACACTGTTTCAAGTCGGTATCCGTCCTAATATGACCTTAGATGTTGCCAGGACGTAAACTCCAACAACCAAGCAACTGGTTGTGTACCGGCACCAAAGGTAGTGACTTGCAAAATTCACATACTCCCCCCACCTCCGACAACCCCCCCCCACCCCCCCACCCCCCACCCCGCCCCTTGCAAGCCTTCCTCTTGGCCTAAATCGAGTTCAAGGCTTTTTTTTTTCTTCGATTATTTGTTGGTTTATTGGTGGGGGGGGGGGGGCTTTATGTCCTAAACACACGAAAGGTCATATCAGGTTCAAAACCTAACTGATGAATGAATGTTTATGCTTGTTTTCTGTTGGTTGGTTGTTGGTGTTTTACGTCCTGGCAACATCTAAGGTCATATCAGGACGGGTACTGCTTTGTGACAGTGCGCACTCATGGCAACATTTATAGTGCTGCCCCACTGGGAAATCAGACCGCTGGCCAGCACCATATGACCCGATATCCCACTCAGTCACATTATCCTGACACTGAGCTAACCAGTCCTTTCCGAATGAGTTAGAGCATCCGTCTCCCGTGTTGGTAGATTGTGGGTTTGAACCTTGGTCAAGTCAAACCAATGACTTAAAAATTGATACTTGTTGCTTCCTAGCCTGGCGCTCGGCATTATTAGGATAAGGCAAGGACTGGTTGGCTCAGTGTCAGGATAATGTGACTGAGTGGGATATCAGGTCATGGTGCTGGCAGCCTGGTCGTCCAGTGGGGCAGCACTATAAACTCGCCATGAGTGCCCACTGTCACAAGTCGGTACCCATCCTGATATGACCTTAGATGTTGCTAGGACGTAAAACAACAACAAACAAACAAGCCAATCCTTTCCCTATCCGCACAAAGAGAAGGGCCAGGACAGATAGTGACATGTAGTGATTTTATAAGTCATTGGCTTGACTCGACTGGGATTGAAACCCTCGACCATCCCATGGGAAGCCTGTGCTCTTACAGATCCGTCACTGCATCCGGCGTAGTGGATAAGATCTCGCGGAGAGCACTTGCCAAGAGTCCACAGGTGGTTGGTCTCGTCTATATCCAGGAGCTTTAATTAATTTGAATGATGACACTGATATCGTGCTTTCATATAGCAGCCAACAGTCTTAAGAATTTTACACGTCATACCATGAGCAAAACCCTATAATACTAAGACGGCTCACTCCCTATCTCTCCAATGGTAATGTAAATTTCGCAGTGCCACCTTGTGGTAGGTTTGATCAGGCCAGCTGCTGGTTGGTGTTTCACATGTAAACACATACAATTATATTATACATGAGATAGGTAAGTATGAATACACATCAATATGAAATTGCTATGAACAAATACCCATCATCATCAGCATCATCATCGCCATCATCACACATCTTTCACATTCATATATACACATTTATACATATACTATAGCACCTGTTTAACCAAGAGAACAGCCAGCGTACCACGTGGTGGGTTTGATCATTTTGATTACACAGTACAGGCTGAGTGAGCCGTCTTAGTATCATAGGGTCTTTGCCATGAGTCAGCCTGATTTGTGCTTTTTGTTTTTTGTTGTTGTTTTACGACCTAGCAACATCTAAGGTCATATCAGGACGGGCCTGATTTGTACGAAAACCCATGCACAATAGTGTTCATGTTCTGGATTTTCCTTGCCTGCTGCTATTGTTTATTGGTTGGTGGAGTTATACCTTCTGGCAACATCAAAGGTCATATCACGACGGGTACCGAATTGTGACAGTGCGCACTCATGGTGACTTTACAGTGCTGCCCCATTAGGAGACCAGGCTGCTGGTACTATGACCCGATATCCCACTCAGTCACATTATGCTGACATTGAGCCAACCAGTCCTTTCCCTATCCTATTCATGTCGAGCACCTGGCTAGGAAGTGACGAGTATAAATTTGTATGTCATTGATTTGATTCGACCAGGGTTCGAATACCACCATCCACCAAAACAGGAGACGCACTCTCAACTCATTCAGCGTATATGGGATCAGCGTTTTGACAAGCATGCCAAAATTAATTTACATATCTAATATGCCCTAAGTTAGTCATTTTAATGAAAATTTGCTTCAAACCAAAGTAAGGTAGATTATAAACTGACCAACTTAATATATGAGACTGTCTCAAAAGGTGCTAAGCAATATGGGACAAAACATTGTCCATTGTAACGATCAACATACTATCTCCTTATGCATTTGCTCAGGATAAACTGTTTTTTTTTTACATGGTGTTTCATGATCACAATAGAATACTTATTGATTTGAAGCAAATGTCCTTGTGTTTTCAGTGGAACCATGTCTGTGCTGTTTTGTGTCAATCGTTACAAAAAAAAGAGTTATCACCTTTTGAGACAGGCTCCTATTTATATCAGAAAATTACAGAAACTCAAAACCATCGGACATCGCTAACGAGGTCATGATGTGTAGGCCTTAACTACCATTTTGACATGCCACATTCCAGGACTTTCCAGTACTTTCAATGCAAAATTCCAGGACATGCTTAAGACATTTATTAAATTAAAGCACCCCAAAACATGGCCGTATTCATAGTCGATTCACTGTGTAAGATGTTAAGTGTAAATAAGCAAAACAAATCAAAATGACTGTATGCAGTCTTAATATAAAAATCAAGAGGCAAGACAACAAACCACAAAAAAACACTTCAAATACAAAACATGACTCATTAAAGTTCAGGCATAATTTTTTGTTTTTTTTCTTACCGGTAGCCTATATTTTGCTGCCCTGATGCAAATAAAGTCTCCTACCCATCACCGCCTCTTGTCTCTCTCCTTGCCGTAGCCCAACTTTATACAGGCTTTTTTTTTTTTTTTTTTTTTTTTTTTTTTTTTTTTTTTTTTTTTTTGGGTCCATTAGTTGTTTAAGCAGGGGAAATCCCAGTCACAGACGACTGGTCTTCCCCACTCCACTGCTGGTCGATAGAAAGCCCGAGCCTACACTTTTACCGACCCAAGGGATTTTTAACCTCCCACACCACATAGACATGGTATGAGAGCAACCGGCCTTTGATGACGCTGTAAGTTATACACAGCGGTGGAAATCCAAATTGACAGAGCTGGGGGCACGGGGAATCGAACCGCCGACCCTCAGATTAGGAGTCTGACCTAGAAAAAAGTCAGACACTCTAACCACTCCGCCACAGAGAACGCTTTGACAAAATATAGTCACGATTTTCCATTTCCCATGATTTTCAAGGATCCTTACTTTAGACAAATTCCATGACTTCCCAGACCTGGAATCCTGAATTATCAAATTCCATGACTTTTCGGGTTTTCAAGGACCTGGACGAAGCCTGCGCATATATGTGTGAATGGATGGGAAGGGAGGGGGGTTGGGGGTGGGGGGGGGGGAAGCCACAGTTAAATTACACCCTCTTGGTTATGTACTTGTAATGACGATGCATTTGTGTGTGTTACATGTGTGAGAGACAGTCGGTGTCGATAGGGCGGGGTGGTAGGGGGTGGGAGGAGGGTGGGAGGAGGGTGGGAGGAGGGTGGGAGGAGGGTGGGAGGAGGGTGGGAGGAGGGTGGGTGTGTGGTTTGTTTATTGTTGGAGTTTTACGTCCTGGCAACATCTAAAGTCATATCAGGACGGGTACCGATTTGTGACATTGCACACTCATGCTGACATTATAGGGCTGCCCCACTGGGAAACCAGGCTGCCGGCACCATGACCCTATATCCCACTCAGTGACAATATCCTGACACTTAGCCAATGCAGTCCTTGCCATATCCTAATAATGCTGAGCGCCTGGCTAGGAAGCGACAAGCATCCATTTTATGAGTCATTGGTTTGACTCGACCTGGAACCGAACTCCCGATCTCCCGCACGCGAGGTCGGCGCTCTGCGCCTCGACCACCGCACCCGGTGAGGGTGGGTGGTGGGTGTGCGTGTGTGTGGGGGAGGCGGGGAGTGGTGGACCGGTGTACCTAAAGTCCCTGTCACACTGTGCCGTATTGCATCAGCGTATGCCGACGTATGTGATTTTGTGCCAATGTGTTGGTGTATGCTGGTGTACACTGGTGTACGCTGAGACAAGTTATGGGTATGTTTGGCATAAGTAGTATTCGTTAAATAACAGCCCACTGGTGTACGCTGAGGTAAGTTATGGGTAAGTTTGGCATAAGTAGTATTTTGGAGCATGTTCACAATTCTGCCGTATGACATACATTGGCATATGCTGACGAAATACGGCATAGTGTGACAGCGCCTTAAGGAAGCAAACTGCTCTATCATTTCTCTCCATGTCCCAGGTCACGCACACCCCGACGTTCTGGGAATTTTCCACCAACACGCGATCAAAAAGTTTACAATGTCGTCTGCTCAGAACTCAATTCAATTCTTTATTTCAGACTCAGGATTATGGTAGTTACATAATTTGGTCCATAGTAGGTAGATATAAAAAATAAATGTGAATTACATAGAAGTAATAATATGAATACTACCATAGTAACCAATATCAAAATGTTGGTCTGCATACAGTAGTTTGTACCAATGCCTCCATATGGCAGACGTAAATCTGAGATCACTCTCCTATTTTCACAAGTCCCTGTACTATAGCATTTTCTGACTTGTCAAGTCTAGTAATAAATTTGAATATTATGTAGAATATAAGCATTATATGTATATAGATTGGCGGTGCTGCCTTTTATTATTTATTATTATTATTTACTTATTTATTCGCTTCTATGATATATGATTTGCTCCGGGTCTGCTGGCGCCACCGTCACTTCCGGTGCCGCGCCGGCCCAAATCGCCATTCGCTTGAACCTTTTTTAGCTTTATATGATGTACGGTAGGGCTTTTTTGCTTGGCCATAAGCCCTGAACAAATAAATTAGGGTTCCACCACACTAGTCATCTGACTTTGTCCTTGATTTACACTCTTTGCAGCAAGATGACTGGAAGACTGGCACATCAATATTGGCAAATAGCTGACTAGCACTGTGATACCTAGGTAGACGGAATAATAACCTCATAATGTCATTATATGCTACATTCAGTTTTTGAATGCTATACATTCTATAGTTCCACCAAATCTGGGCAGTATTCAAGGGAGTACAGAACTGAATGTAATATCAATATTTTATTATCTTCAAATTGTTCTTATAATTAAATAGTGTAAATCGCCGAAGTTAAGCATAGCCAGAAGACCAGTGCATCGGCAGTGAAGTAAGATTCAGTGCTTTCAAAAAGTTAGTTTTTGTTTGTTTGTTGTTGTTTTATGCCCTAGCAACATCTAAGGTCATATCAGGACGGGTACCGACTTGTGACAGTGTGCACTCATGGCGATTTTATAATGCTGCCCCACTGGGAAACCAGGCCGCCGGCACCATGACCTGGTATCCCACTCAGTCACATTATTCTGACACTAAGCACACCAGTCCTTGCTCTGTCCTAATAATGCCTAGTGCCTGGCTAGGATTGTTTGTTTGTTGTTTTATGTCCTAGCAACATCTAAGGTCATATCAGGACAGGTACCGACTTGTGACAGTACGCACTCATGGCGATTTTATAGTGCTGCCCCACTGGGAAATCAGGCAGCCGGCACCATGACCTGATATCCAACTTAGTCACATTATACTGACACTGAGCTAACTAGTCCTTGCCCTATCCTTATAATGCCGAGCACCAAGCTAGGAAGCGACAAGTATTAATTTTTAAATCATTGGTTTGACTCGACCAGGGTTCGAAGCCACGACCCCACGATCTACCAACATGGGAGAAGGATGCTGTAACTCATTCGGCCATCCCGTCTGGTCCCTTTCAAAAAGTTGTGAAATAGGAGTTGGAATTGTAAAAGTAGAAGTTGCAGATGCAGATGCACCGCATCACACACTGCCCTATGGAGTATAGGGACAAGTACCTGTCGCAGGTGAGCTTGTGAACGACGCTGGTCGCATGCGTCAGCTCATTTTGAAACCATTGACATTGAATTCAGATGAATAAAAATGTTGATCAAAAATAAAAACGGGGGAAAAAAGGAAAAAACTAAATGGCTGCTCCGTTTTATAGAGAACTCTTGCATGCTGCAATGACGTCACAACCAAGGAGCCACGTACACATGTGGGCATAGGTAGGTCGATTACATATATATGCAGGGATACAAGTGGTCTCCAGGGAAAAAAGTGGAAATGCTGATATTCTCCCACAGGTTTAGCTTTGTCAGGGAATCACAGACAATTTCCGGAAGTCGGGTTTCATATATATTGGTATACGCTGATAGTGCTGCACCATTTGAAGCATGTATTAGTAGTAAACACTGATACTAGTGATAGTGTTATGGCGTTTGGAGCATTTATTAGTAGTATACGCTGATAGTGCTGCGGCTTCTACACCACGTTTTAGTAGTAGGCCTATACGCTGATGGTGCTGCGGGATTGAAAAATCCCGGAAATCCGCGAAAATGTGGAGATCTTTCATCCCTGCATATCGGAGCCTAGGTAGGCTAACGGTTAGGACGCTCCACCCCCGGAGTGGCACAGTAGTGTGGGTTCGAGTCCCACTCTAGGTACAATGCTCCCTTTGTTTGCACCCCCCTCCACCTCTCCACCACGACACTGGTACCGTGACCAGGATCCTGTACAAGCTACATGCTGAATGGTTGGTTAGCTTACCCGGTGTGGCGGTTTCAGCGCCCGGTCAGTTTCAGCGGCCTGTCGTGGCTTCTGCGCATGCGCGGATTTACGCATGTTGCGGCGAGCACTGCTATTTGTTTTGTTTACACTCGGCGATTCGACGCTGATCTAGCTGCTACGTTAATATCGCTTGGAATTTAAGGTTAATTTAATTAAATTTCATTATTTGAGTATGTAATTCTGTTAAATATGATCACATTCAATAGATTTCGGCCTAATCGGTCCCTAACACTGCCGGGCACCAGCTGAGCTTGTAGCCGGCGAGGCCACGGGTGTTTAGACCACGGCAGGGCGCTGAAACTGACCGGGCGCTGAAACCGCCACACCGGTGTATGTATGTATGTACATATATGTGATGTATAACACATTATTCGAGTATAAATTCAAGGGGGACATATATATATAATGTATAGTGTGTGTGTAAAGGCATCATTGCATGTGTGTAATAAGTAAGCGTTAAATGACTTTAAAGCTGCATAGTCCGATGAAAACATAAAATGTTCAAAACCCAAACAACTATCTAGATTTGATTCTACATATCTAACATAAGCTGTATTCACACGGGCGAGTTAAAACGCCTCACGCAAAACCACTTGCGTAGTTCGACTCAGATTTGCCGTGTGAATGCACGACTGAGGCAATTTAGGGCTGAATCGATTCATATAAATCGTTTAATGTAAAACGCTTACCAAGGTGGTCTACAGGAACCGATCTATGCTGAAACGTTTTATTTATGACATCACACGCATGCGCAGTCGAGGGAAACGTGACAGTCGAGACCTGAGTGTGTTGACTTTCCGGTAAATTTGCTTTATGAACCTGCTAGAGGTGCACATATATTTGTTTCATCATTTATTTTTAGGGTTTCACTGCCCAGCAGAAGTTTTGACTGTTCCAAACCAATACGATTCAATCCATACATATCTAGGTCGAACCCACACTCTCTCGGTCGTCGTCGACGAACCCAAACTCGCGCTGGTTAGTCTGGACTTGCTCATGCGCAGATATCCACTTCCGCCTTAAACCGCCCTAAGTACTGCCTGTGTGAATACGACACACTTTGAAACTCAGCCCGTGTGAATGCGTGCATATATCGCTTAATATAAATCGCCTTCTGTAAATCGCTTTAGATTTTGCCCGTGTGAATACAGCTTTAGATGCTGGTGCACTTATTAAACATTTGTCGTCACACATAAGGGGATACTGAGTCAATTAATAGAACCTGTTACTGCAGAAGCCTGTGGTGATAGAGTTTTGGCAAGCTTGTCTAAATTAATTTAGCATGTTTCCATTTCAAATATCTCAAAAGTTAGTGATTTAAAATAAAAGTTACTTCAAACTAAATTAAGGTAGATTATAATGAACAACCTAATACGTTTATCTCAGAAAATGAGAGAAACTCAAAACCATCGGCCTATGCAACTTTAAGTATGTAAAACATTTATAAGACTTCCGACTCTAGGGCAGAGAGCGTGTATATAGATGAGAGGGACAACTGTCATAGTAGAACGTGTGACAGCTGCCAACTGTGGCGCTCCAAGTGGTGGTTGTTGAACACTTAATGACACAGCTGGCAAACTGAAGGCATTGTCAATGGCGGTGAGCAATCTTCATACAGAAAATGACAAATATCTCTAAAACCACACCACCTAAAAACAAATCGCTTGGTACACATATAGAAAACATATTCAATGAATAGATTATATTAAATTTATAAGGTTAGTGTTCTGCATTTCTATTAATTTGGAATAAAATAAACGTTTTGCACTGCACGTACGGCAAACTCAATGCATTGTCAATGGCGGTGAGCAATCTTCATACAGAAAATGTCAAATATCTCAAAAACTACATGACCTAGACACAAGCTGCTTGGAACACATATAGAAAACATGTTTACCAAAAAGATTATATTGAATTCATAAGGTTAGGGTTCTGGATTTCTATTAATCTTTTAAGAAAACTAATGTTTTGCACTGCGCGTACCGGCAAACTCAAGGCTTGTTCAACAATAACCGCCAGGAGCGCCACTGTAGCCTGTGTTACCAATTTTCGCGGGAGTTGTCCCTCTCATCTATATACACGCTCTCTCTCTAAGGGGACAAGTGTGGTACTGGTGGTGTGTACTGATTTACCAGGTACAACCACACATACAGGTGTGGATAGGTCGATTTACCCCCCCACCCCCACCCCCACCCACCGTCTCCCCTTCTATTGGTTCTAATTGTAGGCATTCCTCTACCTTCACTTGAAGTTTCTCCATATATATCCGGTGTCGCAGTTTCCGGCGTCCGCCAGTTTCTGCGGTACGCCTACACTCAAATGCATTGTCAATGGCCGTGAGCAATCTTCAAACAGAAAAAGTGAAATATCTCTAAAACCACACCACCTAGAAACAAATCGCTTGGTACACATATAGAAAACATCTTTACCAAAAAGATTATGTCAAATTTATAAGGTTAGTGTTCTTGATTTCTATTAATTTTGAATAAAACTAATGTTTTGCACTGCGTGTACCATCAAACTCAGGGCATTGTCAATGGTTGTGAGCAATCTTCATACAGAAAATACAGAAAAAGTGAAATATCTCTAAAACCACACCACCTAGAAACAAATCGCTCAGTACATATATAGAAAACAGCTGTACCAAAAACATTATATTAAATTTATAAGGTTAGTGACGTTGCTGTTCAATTTTGACGCATGCGCAGAAGAGATGCGTACCGCGGAAACTGACAGATGGCGGAAACTGCGACACCGGCATATAATATCCTCAGGTGTGACTAACACTTGTCGACACCCGATGGAGGGGAGATGGGCGCAAGTGGCGCCACCGGTCAAGTGTGGAGTCTTATGGAGAATAACAATGGTAATCAAATAATATAATATATAATGGAAACAATTCCCTTCGTATTTTTATACTCGCATAATACATTATACATCACATATATCCGGCATATATAGTTTTATAAACATAGCTCCAGTACAAAAAGTGGAAAAACAAAACAAGTATATATATATATTCACTTAGACATATTAACCAGACGGGGGACCGAATGAGTTGAGCGTACGTCTCCCGTTTTGGAAGATCATTGGATTCGAACCCACAGGTTCGAACCCTGGTCGAGTCAAACCAATGATTTAAAAATTGATACTTGCTGTTTCCTAGCCTGGCGCTCGGGATTATTAGGATAGGGCAAGAACTGGTTGGCTCAGTGTCAGGATAATGTGACTGTGTGGGATATCAGGTCATGGTGCCAGCGGCCTGATTTCCCTGTGGGGAAGCCCTGACCTAAAAACATACAACAAATATCTGTGCAAAATAAAACTACGAAAGCCCCCCATAAGCTACACTGCAAAGGGGCATGTGATATGTCACAGCCCACCAGCAGGACAGCCCATGGGAGGGAACCTAGCCCACACTAGCCAGATAACTGCACTTCCCAATTACGAACAGGCCTATGACATGTCAATAGAATAGGCTAGTCTAGAATTAAGAGTGGAACAACAAATATTATCAAGAAAACCCCCCAAAAACTAACATAGATTACTAACCACAAAATATAACAATAAGAATCACAAAACAATAACTGCCCAGCATTGAAAACAAGCCCGAATACTCGAGCTTATATGCTATGGACAGCATAAACTCACATCACAAAAAAGCAAAAAAAAAACACTATAAAGTCACAATTCGGTGTCTGTCCTGACATGATCTTAGATGTTGCCAGGATGTCAAACTCCAACAACCAACCAACCAACCTAGACATATTAAATACTGCCATTGTACTATTTGTATTAGTACTGTAGAGCAACGCGTTCAGACTACAAACTACAAGCCTCATTTTGGATGCCGTGTGAGTAAACCTTACGCTCTAACCTACTACAGTACAACCCCGTTAAACCAAGCTTGGTTAAACCAACCGATCGGTTAATCCAAACTTTTTTCGGCGGCCTGGCAAAATACTACCATTTATAATATAAAAAAGTTGGTTAAACCAAAGTTGGTGAATCCAAATTTCGGTTAATCCAAGCAAAATTGTCAGCGCCAGGCCACTTCGGGTACAGTTAAACCAAACTTTCATGTGGTTTTCAGGTCATCTGAGACTTTTTTTATATGATAATTGGTAGTATTTTGCCAGGTCGCCGAGAAAAGTTTGGATTAACCGATCGTTTGATTTAACCGAGGTAGTTTAATGGGGTTAAACTGTATATAAATAAAAAACAATAATCATAGTGCCCACATACATTTACATTCATAATGCACCCCCGTTTTTGCCAAAGCTAAGTCAAAGTCAAAGCTCGGTTAAACCAATGATCGGTTAATCCAAACAAATTTCTAGGGTTCCTTCAAGTTTGGTTTAACGGGGTTATACTGTAGTACTAACTAAACCACAGAGACGTGGGCTGACCTGGCCTAGTTCCAGGACATGTGGCATCACGGCGTGTATAAATAACTGTCATGGCTCGAATGATTGTTGGTTGTTGGGAGTATTACGTCCTGGCAACACATAAGGTCATATACACTCCTTAAGCATTTATTGCCACATCAAACTTAGAAGGCAATACTGAGTCAATTTAATAGAACCTGTTACTGCAGAAGACAATGGTGTCAGAGTTTTGACATGCTTGTCAAAATTAATTCTGCATATTTGCTCTTCAAATATCTGAAAAGTTAGCCATTTAAAATAAAAGTTACTTCAAACTAAAGAAAGATAGATTATAACGATAAACCTGATATATTTATCCAATTTTTTTTTTTACAAAAACTCAAAACTCAATTCGTGAATGATCTCGATTCTTTGAACATAAGCCGGATTTACATTGATACTTGAAGTTGAAGACACATTCCTGATGCTTCATTATTCAGGGTTATGAAAATAGACAACCACAACCATACATGTGTCGCGGGGTGATGAAAATGGGAAATATTGTGCCTAGAGCGGGACTCGAACCCACATCTCTTAGCATTCCGGGCCAGTGTGCTAACCATTACACCACCTAGGCTCCCTGATATCACCATACTACCCACGCCTACCTGTCTATGTGGTTACTTGCCTGAGAGGTCAGGGCAGACTATTACACATGCATAAAACCACCACCATGAAATATTAAAGACTATCGAACACACATACAACATATTCTTCACGAACATTTTCAGTATTAATCTGACAATATTAGAACATAATATCGAAATAAATTAAGTTCATATTGCCCTGATGTTTTGCATATATGTTGTAGAAGTCTTTTTGTCAAGAAATTAGTTAAATTAGGCGGCCATTTTAAATTAGAAGATGGCCGACAAACATAGGCAGTTTTTGGTTGCACCATGGGACAGCTTCTACCCCAAAACATGGGTATAAACACAAAATGTACACCTCTGTGTGCCCTAGAAACAAAGTTATGGCCAAAATTAGATATTAATTTGTTGAAATGACCCCCCCCCCCACATGGCGGCCATCTTGAATATTTCAAATTGCTCAAGGGTGAGAACCTCACACCCACCTGGAATTATTCACAGAAACACTATATTTGAATAAACAAAAGAGAAAAAAACGTTAACAAGCCATTTGAGGTGATGGTCATTTTGCCAGTCTCACTGCCTGACTATAACTATATCCGACGGTTTGACCGGGGATTTTACCAAACACCAAGATAGAGAGGGAGATGCTAACGTTCTATTGCCTGTTCCTAAACTCATTCATCAACATCGCAGTGTGAGTAGGCCCTTACCACGAGTATGGCCCCATGGCCACCACCAACCTTGACCTTTGAGTGTGGTGATCCCTATCCCAGCAGAGGGGGTAGGCCCTGAGTGCACTCACACCCAGACCTGCCAGCATCACTATGTCTATTTACACCCCACTCAGGCACCCTCATCATCATTATGCTGTCGGTCGCGATGCGACAAAGACTGCTTTCATTACTTGACTGTCCATTTCATGAAAGCTGCCTGCAAAAGTGTGGAAGTGCTGCTGGCTTTTGCAAGTTACCAGCGGCACTCTCTCGGGGAGCAAATAGAGGTCTCACACCGGCAAGAACATGTCCAGACAGGCGTAAAACTATTTGTCCCTGCAGTGGCTGGTCGGGAGATGTTGGGAGTTCCATACATCAACCGCCCTTGATGCTGCCACAGTGACATGGTTTCCTGTTCAGGATTTGCTCCCTTAGCCTTCGGTTCTGTCAAGAATCTGTACCACAAGGCAGTGGTTTACAACTCTGCAGGGCAGGGGCGTCAAACTCCTTGAGGTATTGCAATACCTGCATACCCTGCTACAAATATTACAGGTCTATTATTACCGTTACACAGTACACTATGTCAGATTTAAGTGGCAGAGCACAACTCTACTTATTCACAATTATCATGATTGAATATGACGAGTCATGGTTGGTATATATCTTAACACATCCTATTCGCAGCACATTATTTAGGCCTCAACCAAGGTTGAGGGCGCTGTAGTCAAGCTGTGACTATCAGTGTCATTTAGCCCAAATGGCCCCTCCCAGCTGTCACAGTTATTCTTTATAATTCTACTTGCAAAGTTACAGTTTATATTTCTAGAATTTTAATATTTTGTTAAGATATAGCGAATATTCATGTAAAAAAATAGATGCTAAAATCAGGTGACCAGGGCCCCGTTCAGGGTCCGCCTCGGAGATGCCAGTGACGTCACGCTAGTCTGAACGGCAAAAGCAGTTTGTTGACTCTAAAATGGCCACCCCCATAGGCGGCGGCCATTTGCAATGGAAAAGCTGTGCTGTGATTGGCTGAAACGACTGGATACGGCAGCCATTTTCGAGGCGCTTTTTGTCTCTACTATGAAAAGGGAGGCGTCACCGAGACGTCGCCGAGACGCACCCTGAATGCAAATAAGCCAAAAAGCATCGCCGAGACATCTCCGCGGCGCCTCCGAGACGGACCCTGAACGCGGCCCAGATCTTTAATGTTGCAATATCATCACTGCAAATCCCGTCCTGATATGACCGTAGATGTTGCCAGGTCGTAAAACTCCAACAAGCAATCAATTAACCACCATTGCAAACACTACAGGTCTAAGGCACCACCAACCCATATATATAAGCTTGAAATCTAGGCTCAAGTGACGCCAAACAGTGTGTAAAGGCATGTGACCGAGGTGGTGGCGCCAAACGGGGGATCGGCCCGCAGTAAATCGGCTGATCAGGAGTATGGATAAATAATAAATAGCATGCATAATAAAAGCGAAATAAATATCACAAGAATGCTCCACCCCTTTATATTCATATAATACGTTATATATCACATATAAGCCACTACGGGCGTATAAGGATGGACAAACACAGAGTTGGGCTGAGTTCTATTTATTAGCTCTGGCGGAACGTAAATATGCCCCACCTAAAAAGGACAAATTCGTCGGAGTGATCCCGTTTCTTAGATATTATTCCGCGCGACACAGGTAGCGCCCCATACACGCGCGCCGAAACAGGGTGGGCGCGCGACTTCGAATCATATGAAAGCGATGAATAATACAATAATAATAATAATAATTAACCTTGGACTCTGCTTCGTTCTTTATATTATTATAATCCATTATAATACACATATATATACATGTGCCTGGTCACATACACCGATCAGTAATAGAACATTTGCATTCCCCCCTTTGCCGAATATCCAGGTATAGGCCACTGAGACATGACTCGTACTCCGACAAATGCTCTCCAAGCATACGTTTGCCGGTTTTCAGTTTATGCAACTACATATGTGGGGGGAGAGTGCTGACATTGGTTGCTTCTGTTGTGTTGGATTTAGTCTAGATAAAAGATTCACCCGGTACTTGTAGTACATAGGTGAATGACAACGTAGTCTAAATACGGGCGAAAATAGCTTTAGTATGGAACATGACCTAGAAACTGTGGCTCCAGTATCAAATGCCTACCCATATAGACAGACCTCTTTCAATGTTTGTAAACATCGGGTATGCGCGCGCAGCTTGGCTGCAGAACGAATGCACACTGCCACTGGGTTTGCCCGTACGCGCAGTGTAAAAGGTTTATTTTATTCAAAATTAATAGAAATGCAGAAGCCTAACCATATAAATCTAATATAATCTATTCGTTAAATATGTTTTCTATATGTGTACCAAGCGGTTTGTCTCTAGGTAGTGTCTTTATAGAGATATTTCACTTTTTCTGTAAGAAGATTGCTCCCGGCCAATGACAATGCACTGAGTTTGCTGACTAGCCCGCGAAGGGTAAACACTGCATTGATTTGTGCTGCAGCAATGCTATGTCTATGCAGAACATTTATTTTAGCAAAATTAATTTAAAAGCTTTCACTGAGTCAATTAAAAATATATTAATGCGCGATTGAAGAGGAAGATCTGAAGTATTTAATTTAACTTTCTCTAAAAGTATTAAAAACAGAGATAATAGTGAAAGTTGGGATATTCTGAACTCATAGCCATTGAGTTTGCAGTGACCGGATGTTGTCCTGCAGCCAAGCAACGTGCGCACTGACCTACTGACGTCATATGAAATTGGTCAATAGGCACAGAGTTGGTGAAATGGGAGAAAATGCAAAAAGACAAGATGCCGGCCGCAGAACGCCGTCGATTTCACTTTTAAATTGCATTAAACTAGATATTATATTATATTTTTCAACTCAAAGGTAGTGGGCTATCAATAAGACATATGTAAAGAATAAATGTTGCTTCTTAGTTTGTGAAATTAGGCTCTCAATTCATTGACCCGTTTTTTTGACAGCTTTTACATAGGGTTGGTTTGCACGCCTACTGCAGCAGTACGGGGTGAATCTTGTATCTAGATTTAGTCCAGCAGCACTGACACTTTTAGACAACCATATAGAGAAATAAATGTTAGAAATTGCAATCTAAAATTATAAATATAAAGTTCAAATGTTTATTTATCATAACCCGCTACTTTTTGTGTGAATAATTGATTAAATAGACTTTAAAAGTTGAATTGAGTGCTTCCTGTGGCTGCGATCTTGGTGGTTGCCATGGCTTCCCCTCTGTGTGGGCAAAGCCCTATAATACTAAGACGGCTCACTCAGCCTGTACTGTGTAATCAAAATGATCAAACCCACCACTTGGTGGGCTGGCTGTTCTCTTGGTTAAACAGGTGTTATATTATATGTATAAATGTATATATGAATGTGAAAGATGTGTGATGATGGCGATGCTGATGATGATGCTGATGATGATGGGTATTTGTTCATAACAATTTCATATTGATGTGTATTCATACTTACCTATCTCATGTATAATATAATTCTATGTGTTTACATGTGAAACACCAACCAGCAGCCGGCTGATCAAACCCACCACAAGATGGCACTGCAAAATTTACATTAATTACCATTGGAGAGATAGGGACTGAGCCGTCTTAGTATTATAGGGTCTTTGGTGTGGGGAACCCCTCTAGGTCATGTGATGAGAGAATCCCACCCCTGTGATGTCATTCATACATCACAGACCTCAACTCTCCTCCCACATGTTCAGTGGCATGAACTGAACAAACTAAGAAAAGGTATGTTTGGAGAGCTTTTGATGCTGGATTCGTTTGTATCTGGGTGAGGTATATCCGGTGACTTCAAAGGATGTTACAAAGGGGTGGGATTGTTGCCAACCTGACAATAAACAACAGTAGAGGTGGAGTTGGACGCTCACACTGACACGCGTTGGTTGGTAATGACTCATGTCACCTAGATAGAATTCAAATATACAAACAAAGCGCACTGTTCAATATACCCGTGTGAAGTTGGTTACTTATTCCTTATTCCTTATTCGATATTCAAAGTGTGAATAACATTACATATTAGTCACTTAAACCCCAAAGAATGGTGTTTGTTGTTGTTTTACGTCCTAGCAACATCTAAGGTCATATCAGGACGGGACAAAGAATGGTAAAACAAAGCTTGATATATAACACTAAGTATTAGTGCTACAGAAAAAGGAGTCTGTGTACCACCCAAGACGGGTTTGAAATATGTCAAGCATCTGTTTCTTCCCCTGATTAAATATTGCATTGACCCACTGACCCCAGAGGAAAAAGAGCCGGGGCATTTAAAACCAAAAATGTGTAAAACAAAGCTAGATATATAACACTAAGTATTAATGCTACAGCAAAAGAAATCCGCGTACCACCCAAGACTGGGTTGAGATATGTCAACCATCTATCTGTGCCCCTGATAAAATATTGCATTGACCCACTGACCCCAGACGAAAAAGAGTAGAGACACTTAAATCCAAAAAAGTTCTGAAACAAAGCTAGATATATAACATTAAGTATTAATGCTACAGGAAAAGGAGTCCGTGTACCATCCAAGACTGGTTTGAAATATGGTACCCATCTATGTGTGCCCCTGGTAAAATATTGTATTGACCCACTGACCCCAGACGAAAAAGAGCCGCGGCACTTAAAACCAAAAAGGTGTAAAACAAAGCTAGATATATAACACTAAGTATTAATGATGCAGGAAAAGGAGTCTGTGTACCACCAAAGACTGTTTTGAAATATGTCAAGCATCTATCTGTGCCCCTGATGAAATATTGTATTGACCCACTGACCCCAGATGAAAAAGAGCGGTGACACTTAAATCCAAAAAAGTTGTAAAACAAAGCTAGATATATAACACTAAGTATTAATACTACAGGAAAAGGAGTCTGTGTACCACCCAAGACTGGTTTGAAATATGTCAACCATCTATCTCTGCCCCTGATAAAATATTGCATTGACCCACTGACCCCAGACGAAAAAGAGCCGGGGCACTTAAATTCGAAAAAGTGTAAAACAAAGCTAGATATATAACACTAAGTATTAATGCTACATGAAAAGGAGTCTGTGTACAACCCAAGACTGGTTTGAAATATGTCAAGGATCTATCTGTGCCCCTGATAAAATATTGCATTGACCCACTGACCCCAGACGTAAAAGAGCAAGGGCACTTAAATCTGAAAAAGTTGTAAAACAAAGCTAGATATATAACACTAAGTATTAATGCTACATGAAAAGGAGTCCGTGTACCACCCAAGACTGGTTTGAAATATGTCAAGCATCTATCTGTGCCCCTGATCAAATATTGCATTGACCCACTGACTCCAGACGAAAAAGAGCAGGGGCACTTAAATCCGAAAAAGTTGTGAAACAAAGCTAGATGGGTCACTCTCCTGAAAACTGGTCAGCATGAGATGGGATTTTAAAACATCAATAAAAACCTTCCTACTTATTTTTTTCCTTATACTTTTCATATTCATGTTCAGATTTGATGAAAAAAATAAGGGAAATAAAATAAAACTGTGTGCAACTTTCGTCTTTTTAGTTATGAACTGTTTTTGTACCAGAAAACCCCATTTTACAGTCAGCCATTTGTAACATGACATATGGGACATGGTTGAATCCTTATTAACATATTGTATTGCATTGATATATCAAACAAAACAGTTCCCAAATCAAAGAGGAAGTATTTATTAACATGTATGCATGCTTAAATAAAATTTTTTTTTTTTTAAATGTCTTCAGAACTAACATTAGAAATTTCCGTCACACGTGTAACCGTGGTGTCTGGATGCCACACAAATATTGTACACTAATTATTCATTGAATAAAGCATGGCTGGGAATTACTTTTTGTTATCAATATAAGCACTAGATATTTCTGTATATTATGCCATGATTAATATGCTTCTAAGTATGATATTATTTAATTCTGATTAGATATTTATTAAGCAGACTGTGTGGTGTCCTAAACATGTGTTACACGTGTGACACACATGTTATACTGCCATAAGAGATATCTTATTCATGGACTACACCTTTATTTTTTATCTCATCAATTTATATTTGACATAGCTGTAAAAGGGAGAATTCCAGCTTTCATTTGCAACCAAAAAATGTAAAAAATTCAAATATTAAATTTTAACTCTCCATGTGACACTTCTGGCCAGTTTTCAGGAGAGTGACCCAGATACATAACACTAAGTATTAATGCTACAGGAAAAGGAGTCCGTGTACCACCCAAGACTGGTTTGAAATATGTCAAGCATCTATCTGTGCCCCTGATCAAATATTGCATTGACCCACTAACCCCAGAGGAAAAAGAGCAGGGGCACTTAAATCCGAAAAAGTTGTGAAACAAAGCTAGATATATAACACTAAGTATTAATGCTACAGCAAAAGGAATCCGTGTACCACCCAAGGCTGGTTTGAAATATGTCAACCATCTATCCCTGCCCCTGATAAAATATTGCATTGACCCACTGACCCCAGACGAAAAAGAGCAGAGACACTTAAATCCAAATAAGTTGCGAAACAAAGCTAGATATATAACACTAAGTATTAATGCTACATGAAAAGGAGTCCGTGTACCACCCAAGACTGGTTTGAAATATGTCAAGCATCTATCTGTGCCCCTGATAAAATATTGTATTGACCCACTGACCCCAGACGAAAAAGACCCGGGGCCCTTAAAACCAAAAAGGTGTAAAACAAAGCTAGATATATAACACTAAGTATTAATGCTACAGGAAAAGGAGTCTGTGTACCACCCAAGACTGGTTTTAAATATGTCAACCATCTATTTGTGCCCCTGATAAAATATTGCATTGACACACTAACCCCAGACGAAAAAGAGCAGGGGCACTTAAATCCGAAAAAGTTGTGAAACAAAGCTAGATGTATAACACTAAGTATTAATGCTACAGGAAAAGGAGTCCATGTACCACCCAAGACTGGTTTTAAATATGTCAACCATCTATTTGTGCCCCTGATAAAATATTGCATTGACCCACTGACCCCAGACGAAAAAGAGCAGAGGCACTTAAATCTGAAAAAGTTGTGAAACAAAGCTAGATATATAACACTAAGTATTAATGCTACGGGAAAAGGAGTCCGTGTACCACCCAAGACTGGTTTGAAATATGTCAATCATCTATCTGTGCCCCTGATAAAATATTGCATTGACCCACTGACCCCAGAGGAAAAAGAGCAGGGGCACTTAAATCCGAAAAAGTTGTGAAACAAAGCTAGATATATAACACTAAGTATTAATGCTACAGGAAAAGGAGTCCGTGTACCACCCAAGACTGGTTTGAAATATGTCAACCATCTATTTGTGCCCCTGATAAAATATTGCATTGACCCACTGACCCCAGACGAAAAAGAGCAGGGGCACTTAAATCTGAAAAAGTTGTGAAACAAAGCTAGATATATAACACTAAGTATTAATGCTACAGGAAAAGGAGTCCGTGTACCACCCAAGACTGGTTTGAAATATGTCAATCATCTATTTGTGCCCCTGATAAAATATTGCATTGACCCATTGACCCCAGAGGAAAAAGAGCAGGGGCACTTAAATCCGAAAAAGTTGTGAAACAAAGCTAGATATATAACACTAAGTATTAATGCTACAGGAAAAGGAGTCCGTGTACCACCCAAGACTGGTTTGAAATATGTCAACCATCTATCTGTGCCCCTGATAAAATATTGCATTGACCCACTGACCCCAGACGAAAAAGAGCAGGGGCACTTAAATCCGAAAAAGTTGTAAAACAAAGCTAGATATATAACACTAAGTATTAATGCTACAGGAAAAGGAGTCCGTGTACCACCCAAGACTGGTTTGAAATATGTCAACCATCTATCTGTGCCCCTGATAAAATATTGCATTGACCCACTGACCCCAGACGAAAAAGAGCAGGGGCACTTAAATCCGAAAAAGTTGTAAAACAAAGCTAGATATATAACATTAAGTATTAATGCTACAGGAAAAGGAGTCCGTGTACCACCCAAGACTGGTTTGAAATATGTCAACCATCTATCTGTGCCCCTGATAAAATATTGCATTGACCCACTGACCCCAGACGAAAAAGAGCAGAGACACTTAAATCCAAATAAGTTGCGAAACAAAGCTAGATATATAACACTAAGTATTAATGCTACATGAAAAGGAGTCCGTGTACCACCGAAGACTGGTTTGAAATATGTCAAGCATCTATCTGTGCCCCTGATAAAATATTGCATTGACCCACTGACCCCAGACGAAAAAGACCCGGGGCCCTTAAAACCAAAAAGGTGTAAAACAAAGCTAGATATATAACACTAAGTATTAATGCTACAGGAAAAGGAGTCTGTGTACCACCCAAGACTGGTTTGAAATATGTCAACCATCTATCTGTGCCCCTGATAAAATATTGCATTGACCCACTAACCCCAGACGAAAAAGAGCAGGGGCACTTAAATCCGAAAAAGTTGTGAAACAAAGCTAGATATATAACACTAAGTATTAATGCTACAGGAAAAGGAGTCCGTGTACCACCCAAGACTGGTTTGAAATATGTCAACCATCTATCTGTGCCCCTGATAAAATATTGCATTGACCCACTGACCCCAGACGAAAAAGAGCAGGGGCACTTAAATCCGAAAAAGTTGTGAAACAAAGCTAGATATATAACACTAAGTATTAATGCTACAGGAAAAGGAGTCCGTGTACCACCCAAGACTGGTTTGAAATATGTCAACCATCTATTTGTGCCCCTGATAAAATATTGCATTGACCCACTGACCCCAGACGAAAAAGAGCATGGGCACTTAAAACCAAAAAAGTTGTGAAACAAAGCTAGATATATAACACTAAGTATTAATGCTACAGGAAAAGGAGTCCGTGTACCACCCAAGACTGGTTTGAAATATGTCAATCATCTATTTGTGCCCCTGATAAAATATTGCATTGACCCACTGACCCCAGACGAAAAAGAGCAGGGGCACTTAAATCTGAAAAAGTTGTGAAACAAAGCTAGATATATAACACTAAGTATTAATGCTACAGGAAAAGGAGTTATTCACCCAAGACTGGTTTGAAATATGTCAATCATCTATTTGTGCCCCTGATAAAATATTGCATTGACCCATTGACCCCAGAGGAAAAAGAGCAGGGGCACTTAAATCCGAAAAAGTTGTGAAACAAAGCTAGATACATAACACTAAGTATTAATGCTACAGGAAAAGGAGTCCGTATACCACCCAAGACTGGTTTGAAATATGTCAATCATCTATTTGTGCCCCTGATAAAATATTGCATTGACCCACTAACCCCAGACGAAGAAGAGCAGGGGCACTTAAATCCGAAAAAGTTGTCAAACAAAACTAGATGTATAACACTAAGTATTAATGCTACAGGAAAAGGAGTCCGTGTACCACCCAAGACTGGTGTGAAATATGTCAACCATCTATTTGTGCCCCTAATAAAATATTGCATTGACCCACTGACCCCAGACGAAAAAGAGCTTTGTTTCACAACTTTTTCAGATTTAAGTGCCTCTGCTCTTTTTCGTCTGGGGTCAGTGGGTCAATGCAATATTTTATCCAGCCGACTTACATAATTACTTAGCTGAGGCTAAAGCTGGTGGTTGTTTTATAGTGAATAGAACTTATAGAAGGCCTGTGGCGGTGTACAAACCGATGTGTGGGCGATGTGTGTTAGTGTCTGTGTATTCCAGCCGATGTCGACTCTCTTGACATTTGGAAGGTTGCGAAACGTAAACAACCCTTCTACGTCACGGCAACATACTGACGGACACATCTCACCGCGACACCGCCGTAAGGTCTCACCCGCCACAATCAGGGTCAGCGCAATGGGGACCTCTCAGTTTGCATGACTCTCTCGTCAGATGGAGCACCATGCCGGTCTCTGTATGCTTTGGTGTGTGGTGAGTATGTAGGGTGTGGTGGGGGTGGTTGGGGTGTAGGTGTGTGTGGTCGGTGTGTGGTGGGGGCATATGTTTGTGTGGTGGAGGTGTAGGGGTGTGGTGAGGATTTCGGTGTGTGTGGTGTGTGTGTGGATTTAGGGGTGTGTGGTGGGGTGTAGGGGTGTGTGGTGAGTGGGTATGGTGTGCTGGGTGTTGTTGAGGTGTAGGTGTGTATGGTGAGTGGGTGGTGGGGGCATATTTTTGTGTGGTGGGTGTGTTGTGGAGGTGTAGGGATGTGGTGAGGATTTTGGTATGTGTGGTGGGGGTGTATGGGTGTGTGCTAGGGGTGTGTGGTGAGTGGGTATGGTGGGGTGTATGGGTGTGGTGGGGTGGATGGGTGTGGTGGGGGCTTAGGGATGTGGTGGGGGTGTAGGTGGTTTGTGGTTGAGGTGTAGGGGTGTCTTGCAGAGCGCCACCTCACACTCTTTAGCATCCCTAAACCCCACCACACACCTACACCCCCACCACTGCCCTAAACCCCTACCACACCCCCACCACACACACCTATACCCCCTACACCCCACAATACACACCTATATCCCCAGTACCCCTAACCCCAACCACACACCTAAACCCCCACCACACACCTACACTCCCACCATCACACACCACACCTACACCCCCACCACACACCTACACCCTCACCACACACACATACACCTCAACCACACACACTATACCCCCACACACACCACACACTACACCCCCACACACACACCCACCACAACTTACACCACCCACACACATCCTACACCCCCACCACATCCCTAAACCCCCACCACACACCTACACCCCTACCACACACCTAAACCCTCACTACCCACCTACACCCCCACCACACACCTACACCCACCCCACACACACACACCCACCACACACATACCTACACCCCCCGCCCCCACCACACACCTACACCACCAGCACGCACACACTTACACTCTTCTATCCAACCATGATGGCTGACTTGGACGGGAACGGGTGCTGCCACCAAACGTATAGCGAGAGAAATGGTTCATGAAAGGTCCCCATTTGCACGCCTTAAATATTACTGATGCTCTATGTCGGCGTGACGTCACAGCCCCGGAAACTAGGCCGCGAAGGGTAAACACTGCAGTGATTTGTGCTGCAGCAATGATATGTCTATGCGGAGCATTTATTTTTGCAAAATAAATTTTAAAGCTTTCATTGGGTCGATTAAAAATATCTTGATGCGTGATTGAAGAGGAACATCTGAAGTATTTAATTTAACCTAAGAGCAATTTTCTCTGAAAGTATTAAAAACAGAGATAATAGTGAAAGTTGGGATATTCTGAGTGTCAGTGCCAGTGGTAGCCTTACCTGATCATGGCCTCAAAAACTATTTTCGCAAAATAAATTCAAGAACTTCCAATTGGCTGATGAGAAAAAAGCTGAATGTGAAATTGTAGAGAAAGATCTGAATTATTTAAGAGAAACAAGAGAAATTTGCTTTCAAAGCACCAAAAAGCAGAAATTACTGTGACAGTTAGGGTAGTTTTAATGTTGTCTCTATGACAGTGGCACATGTCTTATCCTTCGAGCGTTGTGAGCGCAAAAAGTGCCCAGATGTCCGATATTGACAATATTCATTCTCATCCGCTTCTGATTTTGTTAGGTCCTGTATCAGGTCGAGACCTGTCAATATCTGACTTATTCGGATTATAAGCATCCAGTACCGGATGTATGCAATATCGCATTCCCTGCCAATGTTTATCAAGTCTACCCTTGAAGGCGTTGACAGAAGGTGCTTCTACGACATGGTTTGGCAGTGCGTTCCAGGTGTTCACTATCATGTTACAGTAGAATAGCTGTCTGACTGGTTTTCTTACTCGTTCTTTCTTCAGCTTGTATTTATGACCTCTGGTTTTACTGTTGTCCAGTTTCAGGTAGCTAGCATCAACCACGTGTCTTCCAGTCATATATTTGAACGTTTCTATAATGTTTCCCCTGGCCCTTCGATAGTACAAGCTGGGTAGGTTGAGTATCCTCAAACG